>MU184760.1:0-32468 GCA_016904865.1 Pissodes strobi
TTCTTAGGCCCAACAAACTCCTCCACAAAGTCAGCTTCTACTATTTTGAATTCCGTCTTCTCCCATCTATCAAGGTTCGCCCAAACAGCAAGTGGTAGGTCATCCTCGTCACTAAACTCATCAGTATCGATATTTCTATCATTTACAGAGTATTCAGGTTCAGAATCGTTCACTTCGTTTAGTGAATTCTTAGGCACAACAAACTCCTCCACAAAGTCAGCTTCTACTATTTTGAATACCGCCTTCTGCCATCAATCAAGGTTCGCTTAAACAGCAAGTTGTAGATCATCTTCATCACTAAACTCATTAGTATTGATATTTCTCTCATTTACATAGTATTCAGATTCTGAATCGGTCTGAGCTGACTCGACCACAGTATCTGAATTCAAGCTCAGGGGCTCCCCTCCCCGTCCTCTTTATCTGAGAGGTCTGAAGATTCGGACTCGCCTCTAAAGAGAATTTGTTCTAGTCGACCATAGCATTGGGACATTGGGACGAACCAAGTTTGTCCAAGTAAATGCGTTCCTTATTTATGGAAAGAAAATTACCTGTCACTGAACTAATTCCAGTTTTGAACAAAGACCAAACAACTGTAATCATAGTGGTTTCATAGCAAAACGAGTATAAGAGCATTTCTTCGCATTCCAAAAAAAAGGAAATATTGAAATGTCTCCAATGCAAGTAAAGAAGTAATTCAGGAATTATTGAATTATTACTGAAAAAAAATAGTTTACATGTTTACACCAACGTCGAACAAACTAAACAAGAATGACCTGGTCGACGTGAAAACGAGTGGTAATTTGTAATGAGATAATGTCTAAAACTTTGTAATATAAAACTTTTTTTTCTTCATAAACTTGATCCTGAGTTAATGTGGATCTTGCCCGTCCATCTCGTTGTTTAGTTGGAATTGGCGTCCTTAAAGCAGCTCCATCAAAAATTTTCGTTTCGTTTCGGGCTTGCGTAGTTTTTATTTGAGAGATACAATATTATTAATATAGAGTAACACATCCAGCATTACATTTGTAAAAGAAAAAACATCGCTAAAGACTGAAATGAAAGTGCAAATTCAAAGTCATTAAAATAATTTAAGAAGCTGCTCGCACTATGTTTAACAAAAATTGTTTAAGTCTTTAAAACCATTATTTGAGCACCATGAAATTTTTGCTTTACCCAATAAAATGCACGGCCAGCAATAAAAACTCTGTTTATATAGACTTTCGCAAAGCCATTTGTAATTATCGTCCAGGAAGTTTGAAACGCTTGCGAAGTATCCCGACGACCCCTTTTTTCGATAAAATTGCCATTATTTTTGGTGTTGGTCAACTCTCCAGAATTTCCCGCTTTCCACTTCAGAACGTTGTGAGAAAGGGGTTTCAAGCAAACACAAAACAATATGGTGGTATGGATTCATTTCAACCCGAGTTTTAACTTATGTAACAGTCTCATTTGGCCAGTGAAAATGATTTTAAAGTTCATTTTATATGCTGCATTTAGCAACAATAGATGCTATATTTTGCGGCAAGAATTATTGAGTATTGAGCTCTTCGGTTAATTAATTCTAAATTTATTGATTGATTCTACATATAGGTTAATTATATATATGTACCTACTAGCTTTTATAACACTGTTGTGGCCTTGAGTAGCTGTTTTGGTCATCTTTTTCTCTTATGTAGCCCTCAGGCACTTTGGGACTATATTTCTTTTAGTTGATAAGCGAACCACAGATCGCTTAGGTTTGATCAAATTACTAAAATAGGATATTATGTTATCAGTATAACTTTGCTTAATTTATATTGCATTGATTATATTTGCTGGCCGTTCTATATTTTTAAGAATTGGGTTAACAGAACCTACTGTAAAGCCTCATTGGATCCGTCAAATTCATACTCTACTTTTGGTTTACACATTTCATAACTTTTTGGGACCCTTAATTTGATTCATTCAAGTCACCGGCTGATCATTTCTGATGACTTTTTGGGACCTCTGATTTATCTTTCCACGCAGCCGGTTGTAACTTTTGTAATATTCGGTTGGTGGCCCTGAATCGTAGTAGGAATGGGCTATCCTCCCGTAATTGTTGCTCTCGATTTAGATTTTTAAAAGTTTAGCATTTCGTTTGGAATATTTTCTAGTATTTCTTGAGCAATTTAATTTCAGCTCATTAATTGTGGCTTAAGCCGTCGTTTTACAACCATAATAAACGAGAACTAAGTCGTTTATTATCTTAGAACTATTCGTCGTATCGAATCGTTAGAATACGATACGGCAGTTCTCGGCCCTACAATTTTTTCTTTCTGAATCGACGTTCTTTTTTTCTAATTTCGTGGAAGTGGAAAGGCAAATTGACTGAAACGGATGCAGAGTTCTTCTAGAAATACCCTTCGGTGTGAGAGGAAGCGTTTTGCTTTAGAGCAGTCGTAGCGGACTCAACTTTCTGTATTGTGTTAATACTACCCTTCTAGGGATCTGTGAGTGAGTCCCTGACCACTGCTCTACACTACCAAGTTATTGGGATATTCGTATTGCACTAGGTAAGCATTTTCTTGAAATAATTTTTTTCTATTGCTTGTGAAAAACGTGGACGCCATGATGCTACTGGCTATTTTCCATTATTTCTAGAAGCTTTCCGAGCTCATCTTGCAAGATCGAGATCATTGATTGTCCAGCCACCCTCCGACTCAAGAGAGGTTATTGCTAAAGCTTTTTAGTCTAATTTAACGATTTAATTGCCTTATCTTTTTTACATTGACCACCATTTGCATTGCATTCCATGAGATATTTTGCCTATTCCCTTTTATCACATCTGAATTTTTATTTTAATGTACTTTAGTTTTGATCATATGGGCAAGTTTATATTTTTTTAAGGGTGATTCATACCTAATTCTTCTTTATATTCAAGTTGTCTGTACCTTTTGTATTTCTATTATTTGCTGATGGTCATTGAAAATCCATTGATAATTTTTGGGGGATTTTTTTTTATAAATAAAATATATTTATGCAAGGGGGGCTATACTTAGTTTTTCTTTGAAATAAGGGGCTTCGTCTAATTCGTATTGGGATATTACAGGGTTTTATCTCCGGGCTATACCACAGCCGATTTTTATCTCGGGGCTATACCAGAGCCGATTTTATCTCCGGGCTATACCACTGCCAGTTTTACCATCGGGGCAATCGAGTGCCATTGCAGTACCTGAGTTTTGCTACAGGTGCCCGGCGCCTTCACCAGAGGTACTTCCTACCTCCACTACTGAGCTTGACGACCGGATCTAACGGGGTATCGTACAGCAGCTTAGTATTATTTCCTTTTTTTTTGTTTAATTATTATGATTTTTGCACCGTTGATCGTGCCTTAAGATAGCTAGCATAGTTTCAATAAATCTCTTTATTTTTCTTGCCGATCGATAAAATAGTTAATACTGATATTTTTCTGACCGATTGATATAATCGCTTTTAATATTTAAATATAAATCAAGCATTGACAGCCAAGCTTTAAGATAGCTTTCAATAATTTTACTCGTCATTTATTCATTTGTTTATCGGGTCGATTAATATAAGTATTGCGGCCTTTTTATCAATACATATTATTATCGCTAGATAATTGGTACAGCTCCTAGCGCACGCATACGTATATGTAAGGAGCTTAGGTAAACCAAAGTGATCACTTCGGATTGTAGTGCTTAGAGCATTTAGGTGTAAGGCATACAGTACCCAGTTAACAACAGAATTGGTCTCCGTACAATCATCATATTGTACCACTATTATTAATTACTTGATAGCCTTTTGACATTCCTTTGCTTTAAAAATGCAAAAGTTTCACTGTAGGATTTTTGCTGTTCAAAAAAAAACCTCGAAGCTAATAAATTGATCCTTAACTCTAGATTGTGTTTTCTTGTTAAGTTAAGATTGAGTTTATGTGTTTGATAAGCGTGCCCGTATAACACCAGCGGAGCTTTTCCAGTTTAGTTGGTAAGAACGGGGTGGCGCACTAGAACTCCACTCCCGGAGCCGGGTATTGCAAACACGACTCTCCGGTTTGTTTTTAATTAAAATCTCTACTTGCTTACCTTCTAACTTTAATAAGAAAAACGTGTTGCACCTATCTTCCTTTTTTTAAATTAAAATAGCTTGAGGTAGGAACAAGAAAACAAAATCGCAAAACCCACTACCGAGGACAAAAAATAATTTTAATTAACAAAACCTTGGTAATAGATAATATGGCCTCGGATATGTCAATACTGCATTATTAAAAGAAAACACAGATCAGCTTATCTTCCTTGTTGTAAGAGCCTTTACCTTTTTATTAACAACACAACCGTACAACACAACCTTATTAATTATCAGTTTTGAAACCGGAAAATTTGCCTCGAAAATCTGAAATCGGAAACAAAAACAAACCAACCACACACTGATAGGCATGCGCCAGTTTAATCCTAATGGTCGTGATCGACGTGATCTAATTCTAATTAGGAATAAGCATCTGACGACCTTACATCTGATTTGACACTTGACCCTTCAAGAAGAGAAGAGAAAAGAGATGAGATGAGAAAGTTGACAATAAAACGTTGTCAAGCATCAAATAGGCATCTACCTCTTATACTATGAAGCAAAGGATTGTAGTACCTACCTATTCTTTATTTTGATTGTTGGGTCTTAAATTTTATAATACACCATAAAACAATGGCATTATTTTTTTCAATCATTTCTGGCTTGTTTTTTATGTTTTTTAAAAAGAAAGATTTAAATAAAAAATCCTTGTTCAAAAACAAAGCAACATGCTAGCTACTGCTAAAGATAATATCCATACAAGTACAATGTATGTATTTGTAATTTTCAGATTATATAGTAATTTTTATATGTTGCTTTATACGATGAGCCGCCATGCGCCACTGACACAACGCATCATTTAAGCAATAAATTAGTTTTAGGGATTATTAACCGTTTAAATGGGCCCCCTTCTTTTGGGACACTCTATATAACCGATAACTGGAATTTTACAATATATTTTTTTATATTTATAGTATTTGCTTAACGTTACGCACGTTTGAAGAAGAGGGTTTTCCAAGTTTAATGAATTCTAGAAACAATAGTTAAAATTGAAAAAGTTAAATCGCTCATCCTCTATTCAGGAAACATTAGAATTATTGAACAAATATTTGTTTTCTTTGACAACCAAACAAATTGGAAACATTGTTATGTATTCTTAGAGAACAACATGCATAATATTGATCAAATAACGGAAATCCCCTTAAGGTATGGTGTGTTGACCAGAGAGATATGAGTCAAATAAATTTCGGTCGGATTCAGGATGTTCAGGCGAAATATCTTAAGTCATCCCGGATTAATAAACGAATTATTGTGGTTATTAACATTTAACCATTGTCTTAAAAAGTGGTTACAGCCGTCAGAAGGATAATAATAAACTTTGGGTCTAGGGTTTTTTTGCCTACTCGCCTGTTGAACTCTAATATATTCAATTCAATGGTATGGGTCCTAATATGCTCAAAACCAGGAACAGTTTTTAAAGTGGCGTATTCAGCACGATTTTTCCTTGATACTGAATAGGACTAAGGTGTCTATTTCACTATTTAACGTTCACTAGAGTGTTTTCTCGAAAATGGCTGCGAGGGAAAATTTGATATTCAGCACGTTTTTAAGCCACACTTGGAAACTCGACGGTAAGTTATTTTTAGCGATTACGTCAAAAGTGCGATTTCTGAGAATTATGCTTTGATGAACGATCTGTCCAAAAATTTAATTAATTTTTGTGAAATTTTTTAGCACATATTGCCTTTCACTGTTTTCAAAGCCCTTTTGAAATTGGCGTGATTCGGGAAATGTTGATCACATGACGAGATTCACCAAAAATCGCACAAGATGCCACTTTATAAATGATGATGCCTATTTACAGGGTGAGCTAGTTGAATTTTGAGGCATTTTGTAACGGTCCAGAATAAAAAAGTATACCTTATGTGAGTTGATTAGGACTTCATTCCAACGTATTCAATACCTTTCCCTTGGAATAACTAGTTTTTTTTTCATTTGATTCTTATGGGTTGTTTTTGCCCTTGTCGCTTGAATATCTTAGCCCGTTGAAGAACTTGGGCCATGTATTTCATAATATAGGTTTTATTTTCTTCGGTATATTTGAATGTTTGAGTTTTTCTGAGAGGAACGGGGTTAAAATAAGCTTTTAAGACCGCAATTCGGGACGTAAACAACTAAATATATAAGCTCGCTTCAAGCCAGGTTCGAGCAACTATCTCACCTTGTCTTCCTGCCTTATAGTAGAGGTTATCTCTGCACATACACCATCGTATACTTCGTATTGCTTCTGGTTTCGATTAATTTTCTATAATATAACATTTATTTCACTCGAAATCGTTCTTTATGGCGTTTAATGTCTGGAAACTTGACTAAAGATTTCTTGCGCACAGGCTAATGAGCCGCGTTCTACTGGTATCATCATTAGGAAGGGGCGCGTGGGACTACTCTAAATCGATATTTTGATTTTGTAAAAATTTGCTTTTCAGACCGCGTACCGTATTTTAATTTCGAAGGTCACGGTCGTGATATATTGCATGCCTATCAGCGTGATAGGACAACCTAGTTGCAGGAGAGAATGGTCACACAAAATATGTGTGAGGTTGATTCTCGTTTGACGTCATTGTTTCGGGGGAACAGATTGTCCCGAAAACGGGGTCTCTATTTTTGGAATGTGCCTATTGTGAGAAGTCATCGGCTGCGACTACAGCATTGGTGCGTAGCTGGTCAGTGTATGAACGATCTAGAAGCACATTTTGGTGGTAATTGGATAAAATAATTAAATACATATTCTTTTTATGGCCAGTACATTTGACTAAATAAGGTGGTGTTTGTTATGTCAATATCTTGGATGGTAATTTCAGGAATACACGAGAAAGTGTTGTTTGTGTGGGGCGCGTTGTATGTAGCCCATGTACTGATTGGCTGGGTTGTAATTGTGGAATGGGAGATATCCGGTACAGCCTTTTCCGGAAAAAAATCTAACATGGCCACTCTGCCCTAATCACCCACATTGATATCAGTGAGGTGTCGCGACAGAAGGTTTTTTTTAATTACCTTTTGCGGGTTTTTCTATCCGACCCGTTTTGAGACTCACACAGTGCTTTTATCTTACCTTTAGTGTTAGTGTATTATTCGTTTGTTAGCTTGGCCCATTCGTTAACGGGGAATTTTCACTCTTCTGTAAGAGGTTCTGTCTTGTTCATCTTTTTGAGGCAGCCAGCGGATTACGAAAAACCCTTTACAGGGTTTTTGCAACTGGGTCTACGTGAAGTTTTTATGAAATGGTTTATAACACCCTTGCGTAAAGAGTCCTTCTTCCATCGAAAAAGCCCATTGTATTCGCCGGCTCTGTAGGCGTAAAACCAAATATTTTCATCAAGGCAACCCATTCTCTAACGGAATATATGCTTATTCTGCTACACTAAAATTTCCAAATGATTCTGAAAATTTAATATTTAAGTCGCCAGTAACATCTATTCACGAATGGGTTTATTTCGTGCGAATAACGATTTTAGAATCACTGGTACTCTATTTAGCACCTACAATTCGTGAATTTATTTTACCATAGATTACTATATTTAATATTGGGTATTTCTATTACTTGATGCTACGTGGTTTATAGTTTTAATCACATGTTATAAATTAGCCAATAAAACATCGGCAAGCATAATTTGTCCAACGTCTTGAATTTTGAATGCGAGATATTTTATCTTGTGTCGAGACGTTGACGGGTGAGTGTTGGTTTCTTAATCTTGAAATATTTAATTCATCTTGCATTATATTTAACTAATTCTTTAATTTTTAAATACATAATTAATATTTGTTTATGATTCGCTTAGTCTTATTGGACTAAAGCAAGACTTTAGCATTTTTATATTTCACTTTTAATTAGCTTACATCTTCAATATTTTCTAATTATTGTCGTGACCTTTTTGGGAATATTACCAATTTATTGGTGAATATTTGTCCAAATCTCCCCTAAATTTGGATCGTAATTATTTTATCGTTCAGTGGCACATTTTTTACGTATTTTCATTCAAATTGAACAGTATTATTTGGGTTAATTCTCGGAGTAAATTCTATATATTCCTGCAAAGGTAGTAAATTGAATTTTCAGTAGAATTTCTCCGAATTTTTCCTCATAGTATTGCTGGTTTTAAATATTTTTTCTTTTCAGGCTCATTTAATCAAATTTTCAATTTATTTGTTACATCAAGCATAATATAAATATCAGCATTCACCCTGTCTAGTCTCAATCCTGATGTATCGACACTATTTTACATTTATAAGAGGTTAATCTCACATAAGTAAATTTGTCTGGTTTTATCTTTTATCTTTATTTCTAACTCGAAGCGAGGTATCTTTAATTGAATTGAGGCGCAATTGCGCTCAGTTCTCGTTTATGTGCCAAGGCCCTAAGTAAAGTCATAGTACTTACTTATTTTGAGTCATTGAGAGGTTGTACCTCTATTTCTCTGTTTATTATCAAATTTAAAGTTAGTTTTTAATTCGCAATATACATTGGTCTAAGACTAGTTTATTTCTCCATTCATGTTATAAATCTGCACTACTGATTGAAGAAAACACTTTGCTCTACTAAATCAATCCGAGGGAACCAATACTTCGTGAACCAAATAAGTCCTCGATAAACCCAACAGATACTAACTTGGGAACAGGCAGAAACGGTTCCAGTGAAGGTCCCAATACGATCGCATGGTTACAGAATAATTGGACGAAGCTAAGTATTAGTCAGTCAGAAGATAAACATATTGTAAAGACCAATTGTATTTTTTAATCTTTCACAATTAATTTTTTTTTAATCTTTCACATTAATTTTAATTTTCATTACTAAGTCAATTTATTCATCAGATAAACTTCATTCCAAACAATTTCATCAATTATATTTGTAACTTAATTATATAGATAAACTCCATTTCAAATGATTCCATCAATCATAATTGTAATTTAATTATATAGTTAATTATTTATAACTTGTTTTTAATTTACTTCTCTAATTTATCGCAGGATAGAGGTCTGTGAGACATTGCGAATTCTAAAGGCAGATTTCTGATATTTTTATCTTTATATTTATTTATATTTAAGTATTCATATTCAGTTCGCATTGTCTCTAGGAACTCTGGCGCCCACAAAAAATTACGGCTAGGAAAAGAAACGACCTACCCCCTGAAAAAATAAAAACGAGTCTCAAAACGAACATCATTTACTAAAAAAAATTCTTATACATAATTAATTAATTAAACTTTCGCTGCAATTCATTGGTTGTGCACGTTCCATCCTACTGGTTGCGTGAAGAGCTGTCCACAAGCTCACAACACCAGATCAAACCATGGAGGTAGGTTATCAAAATTATTATTTTTTTATTTTAATTATATTTCAAGGTTGTTTTTAACGTAGAGTGACTAGAATATTAGCTAATTGATGTTACGTCGATCATGTATTGCGTAGCTTTGGTACTGATCGTTTAGTGTTTATCTTTCCGTGCGTTACTTGTTTCATGACACGTAGATATTGCCTATTTTCAATTTTTTACTTAATTTTCTAATCAGTGCTTAATGATATACAGGGTGAAACAAATTCTCTTCTCACTACTGGAATCTCGTAGACGGTAAGAGATACAGCAAAGTTTAAATTGAGGCAATGTTGCGCATTTTCATGCCCAGTATTTTGACATATTTAAGCTTGAGAGATCTCGAGTACTTCCGGAGATATCCGAGAAAATCCAAAATTTTCGATTTTTGTTTTTAATTTTTTGTGACGTTATTTTTGAAACTATCAAAAAAATATTAACACTTTCTAGATGCACTTTTTATGTCTATCCTAAGATGTCACTCAACGTTTCGATTTCTCAGAACCATCATCAAGCCATTTTTTTTAAAATACGGGCCTGTAAATTTTATAAACTTTTTTTGAATATTTAGGGGAAAATTTGGTAAATTCCATCACCAGATATTTTTAATTTGTAGGCGTTAATGACAGAATTACCGTTTTTTTTTTTTAATTTGAGATATCAACTTAATCTGCGCCTGTTAGTATTGTAATTTGTCTGAGGGGTTCATTTTGTTAATAATACCTATAAATTAAGAATATCTGGTAATGAATTTTACCAAATTGCCCCCAAAAATTAGAAAAAAAAATTTATAAAAATTATAGGTCCGTATTTAAAAAATCGACCTGATGATGGTTCTGAGAATTCAAAACGTTGGGTTATAAAACTAACATCTTAGGATAGATAGTTAGAATGTGTTAATATTCTTTTCGATATTTCCAAAAATATCGTCACAAAAAATTAAAAACAAAAATCGAAAAAATTCGGATGCCTCTATATAAATGGTAGCTTATCCCTCCTTCTATTTGATACATTATTAGTGAAGCCAAAAAACCTCATCTGGAGCCAATTTTAACCGACGGCCGATTTTTTTACCGGAGCTTAAAACAGCCATGCTAATTGAACAAAGAAGTTTTCAAATAATATATCTTTCAAATGAAAGAGAAAACTTGCACCTTCGGATTATACACCTTGCTTCTAAGTTCGTCTATTTCAATACATGTGTGCAGTCACCTCCTCAGATCGAGTACAGAACCTGACCCAAATGTAAATGTAAACTGAAAAGATGACACAGTTATAATGCATATTCAGACGGGATAGTGACACTTGTCCGCACGGGCACGCATTACTTTACAAATTCAGATAAACATTTTAAATATTACATCGGGTTGTTTTTGGAGTTTTTAGTCGGCTTCTAATATTTCTAAATATACTTTGTTAGGTTCATTAATAAACTTATAATACTTTTTTTTCAATTGAGAATACAATCGCTATATCTCGAAGACCATGGAAATTCTACTCAACTAACCCAAACTAACTTAAACGACCGATTTCGAAACGTTTTTAGCTCGGGAGCTGTGACGTGTATATTTGTGATGTTCGCACGTAATCGACAAAGGTTTGATGTTAATAATAATGAATATGATTTTCATTGATCTGCTAAATTATATAATCTTACAGAGGGTTTTCTGACGCAATGGAATATTGCATATATTTCTGTAACCCCTTTTTATTTTTATTTTCCATTGCGCACATTTTACCATAAATAAATTATATAGAGGGTATAAGAAGGAAAATAATGCCAGTTTTGTTTTTTTTAATGGTAACCCCCAGATACTTTAAAATTAAAAAAATGGTTTACTAAACTGAGCAGCAAAGAAGGAATAGAGACTATTGAAGAGAAAGTCTCTGAATATTCACATGAGACAATCAATCAACAGCAAAGCTCTTAAAAATGTCGGTTTTCTCCGAAGCACTAACGCTTCAGGAATATCCCCTCACGTCCCTAAATAGTTTGACTAGAGATACACAGAGTTTAAATCGAAGAGCATTATTATCCTTATAAAGTTTGCTATGTACTAGCACTTCTTGAAAATGACCAAATTCCAAAATTTATATAAAATGTGGGAAGCATGGAAGGAGCCACCCTGCAAGCGATTTGTTAAATATTATCTCTTCAAGTAAGAAATATATCGCTGGCGCTCCCTGGAAACGTTCTTTGGACGGCCAATCCTTCCACCACCAGATCCAAAAACATGAACGATGACAAATCAAGTGAAAGGCTCTTTTCAGTACCAACACTGACAATAGTGGCCATAAACATCGAGGACATAACATGCAATAAACAGGAAATTTTATCAAATCTCTGTAAAACACATAAACTCGCGATAATATGCATCCAAGAGACCCATCGAGATATACAAGGACATAGACCAAAATAGAGGGAATGAAAATCATCCACACCGTGATCTCTATCTCTATCTATAAACCGCCTGGGAAAAATTTTGCATACACTCCCCCCCAAAACTTCACATCGCAACAAACAAAATTCGTACTTCCTCACTCTGTCCAAAGCAAAATGTGGAAGAAAGAGTACAACCCGCTTCGTCGGCACAGCACTAGAAGATCGATGTGTCAAAAAAATATATAACTCTGTACCAAAAACCCAACATAGACCTATAGGGATTAGCGTATACAGTGCACTAAAAGCTGCTCCCAAGATACCTTTTAGAAGAAGATTTAATTTTAAAAAAGCCAAATAGGTGAACTATACAAACGAGCTAGCGTCAAAAATGGAACATATTTTGCCCACTCCGGTACACTACGACTCGTTTGTTGAACTCATAAAAAATATCTCTCAAAAACACATACCCAGAGGATGCCAACAGTACAATGTGTCTAAGCTGAATGACGAAACTAAAAGCAAAATGAGCCAATGTAAATAGCGTTACAATGAAAACCCAACAACAACGATGGAGCTAGGTGAACAACTGCAAATAATACTTAGCGAGTCAAGAAAGAAATGATGGATGGAGACACTGAAGAAGATGGATATGACTCATAGCAGCAAAGAGGCATCAAATATAATTATTAAGAAGCTGAACGGAAACGCAATAGAGATTAAACAGCCATGCGCAATTACAGCAAACCAAGTAGCGCATCAACTCCATTGCAACGGTAAAACCAACCGCCGCAGTAAAACCTCAAAAATCGAAAGACAGCGGAAAGATGAGATTAATCTAATGGGAGACCCGTTTACACTTATAGAATTTTAAAAAGGCATACCGGAAAGTCGCCAGGGGTAGATGACATTCTGATGGAGCATAGAAAACATTTTGGGCAAAACACGAAACAGTGGCTATTGGCCCTATTTAATCACTGTAAGTCTACTACCAGATCCCAAGAGCATGGTGAAAATCAAAAATAATAGCCTTGCTCAAACCTGGAAAAGACCCGGAACTCTCAAGTAAGCTATCGCCCTATAACTCTGCTGGGCCACATGTTGAAGCTCTATGAACGCCTCATACTCAACCGAATTCAAGATCATCTGGACTCAAAACCCATTCCCCAACAAGCTGGCTTTAGGCTAGGAAAATCATGCACAAGACAATTACTAAACCTTACAGAATTCATAGATGATGGTTTCGAACAGAAAGAAATAACGGGAGTAGCTCTGGTTGATTTTACAGCTGCATATGATACCATAAACTATAAATCCTTGCTATCTAAATCTAATAGCACTCTGATGGACTATAAACTGACAAAAAAATTGAGTCGCTCTTATCTAATAGTAGGTTTTATTTGATGATGGATGGGAAAAAGAGCAGGTGGCGAAAGCAGAAAAACGGTTTACCCCAAGGAAGTGTCTTAGCTCCATTACTCTTCAATGTCTACACCAATGATCAACCTACTCACCCTTAAGCTAAACATTTTGTTTATGCTGACGATCTTGGTGTCGTAGGGGTGAAAGGTAAAACCTTCGAAGAAATCGAGAGAAAACTTGAAGAAGCCTTGAGCAAAATGAGCAAATACCAAATAGAAAACTCTCTAAAACCGAATCCTGCTAAAACCCAGGTATGTGCTTTCCACCTAAACACGCACTTGGCACGTAGCAAACTTAATGTATCCTGGGAGGGACAAAATCTGGAACACACTGAAATATCAAAATACTTAGGTCTCGTCCTCGACAGGTCATTATCATATAAAGACCACTGCAAAAATACCAGTCACAAAGTCACGACCCGAAATAACCTCCTAAAGAGACTCGCAGGAAGTAAATGAGGTGCAAACCCAAGCGTCCTAAGGACTACAGCGGAAGCTATGTGTTTTTCGACAGCGGAATACGCTTGTCCAGTGTGAAGCAGGTCTAAACATGCAAAACAGGTCACAACCGCACTAAACGAAACATGCCGAATTGTGACTGGCTGCATGAAACCTACCCCTGTACCCTTACTATACCAGGCTGCAGGATTTGCTTCCCCAGAAGATCGATGCGGGGCAGCCCAACACAATCTTGAGGAACCCACTGGAACTAGCCGCTTAAAATCTAGAAAAAGCTTTTTTGCACACAGGCATAGAACCACCAGCGAATTTCCCACTCCGACAAGAGCAGCCCTGAGGGATTAACCTGGAATGGAAGACATGGCGAACCCTTAATCGCATGCGGACTGGTGTTGTTCCCTTTAAATCTAATCTGGCAAAGTGAAGCATAAGAAATGCTGACGAAGTACTCTGGGACTGTGTAGAAGTACAGACCACCGACCACCTAAGAACATGTATGCATTGTCCATCAAAGTGCAGCCTTGCTGATATATGACTTGCTAATACTGAAGCCCGAGGCAGAAAAATTTTAAATTTTCGAATCTGGATTCGAAAAAGTAAAAGTAGGCAAGTATATAAATTGTAATATTTACAGATGTGCTGACATTTTATTAACCGGAGAGGTTAATAAGCATATTTATCGTCACTGGTCCTAGATGGATCCTCTATGAATTGTAGAGAACAATAATCAGTATACACAGAGGGCCATGGATGGGCATTGTCAAAAATGTAGAATTTTTGGGCCATAATTTTTCGAAGGAGACCTAAAAGCTGATACATGTTTGGATTTTTAAAGTTTGGAATTAATTCCTGCTCTGATAGCTCTCTTTATAAATCGCTATGATCCAGCAGACTGTATCTCCAACAAGATCTGCTGCTCTAAGTCCTTTGGACTACTTTATATGGACATTTTTAGAAGTAAATGTATATAAAAGAGTTTGGCCATATAAGAGATCCAAAAGAACCTATAAGAGAAGAATATATCTCCAGTCAGTGATAATACAGGACACTATCCAACATTTCCATGACAGACTGAGATTTTGTCAAATCGTTAATGGTGGTACATCGAACATTTGCTGCTGCCAAACGTATTATCTAATTATTAGAATAGTTTTTTTTACCCTGTAAGTATACTATATTAACAAATATTATGTAGCATCATATCGATCTAGAATTTTGACTGAAATTCAAAGAAATATTTGGAAATTTCGTGTATATTATTTTTTAATGTAAAAAATGCGCAACATAAAATAAAAATCGGCGGGGGCGAGCGTATACAGATTGATTGTACTTATACAGTTTTTTAAAAGCCTATATAGTGTACTGTAAGCTTTCATTCATTTGTTGCTGAGACAATTAATAATTAATAAATCTCTCGTTAGAAAAATTAAATATTTATTTTACTGAACAAGGTTTGTACATATATTGCTTACGTAATATACTGCTGATGTTTTCAGAATCAGAAACCTGCAAATTGATTGAGGTACCGACTTTTCTAAAGTCAGGTTTCGTATATTATGTATTGGATGCTGAGCGAATTAAACACTCGTTAGTAAGTTAAAGGAGGAACTTTCCTGTTGGAAGTACATACGACTTTTGGTTGTCTCCTGTATCCTAAAAAATTTTCGAGTTGTTTTACACGTACAAAAAATATTTAAAAATGTGAATTTTGTTTACGTTTTCCATACTCTTTTCTGAAACACGTAAAAGAAAAGTCACAAAACTGGGGAGAAGTTTACTCATGTTTCACCTATACTTAGGCCCTGAAACTCACAACTATACCAAACCTAACACCAAAATTTTCCATAATTATATAAATTCATATTCTTAAAAAACAGCATGTCCAGGTTCTATTTATAGGAAATGAAAAATTAGGGTTCATCATAATAGGAAGTATTGAAGCTCAACAGGCGATCAGACGAGAAACCCCCCGAATTCGCGGTTATTATCAAACAAGCCAACTCTCACAGCATCTTACGACAAATATTGAAGTATAAAGTACAGGATGTCCAGATTTCGTTGTAATTGCCGGGTATCTCGGTTATTAATGAAGATAATAAATGAATTTGTCATTTTCGGGCACCCCTCGTATCTCTCTTACCTTGTATAATATCGGAAAGGCGAAAACGGACTCCCATAGAGTTTTTTGCGTAGAATCCAGTGGCGTACGTGAAATTTTTCTAGCTATGACCGTTTTTGAGAAATAAATTAAACTTATATTTTTTCAAATGGAATACCCTGTATATTTTTTCAAATTTTAACTGACTTTTTTCTGGGCTTTTCAAAAATATATAATAGTCCATATGTATTTTTAAAATGTGAGCTTAAAATTTAATTTAGCAAAATTATCAAAAATAAATTGGTAGGCTGTGATTCAAAAACAGTAGGTAATGAAACGGTTGTCAAACAAGACATTGTTGTGTAGTGTATGTCTATACAAATCGATAATAATTGTTGTAAATATAGTAATAATTATTAAAATGGCAGCAAATCAAGTGTTTGAAAATTTTGAATATTATGATTTACTTGCCTGTTTTATAGAATCTCGTGAGAGTGTAGATGCTGCATCTGAGTTATACTTAAACAGGTATTATTTTGATATATTTTTGGTCTCCTAATCACTAGTTTTCTTATTCTATTAATTTGTACCGTAGATATCCAGAAAGGAGGCAGCCTAATAAAGTAATATTCTCTAGACTTAAATTTAATTTAGTTAACTTTGGCTCTTTCAAAAAACCCAGGCCGAAACAATATAATAAAGACAATCGGGAAGTTGATGTAAATGTCTTAGCTAGTGCAAATGCAACTCATGAAACTTCTTGCAGACAAATTGAAACTAACGTAGGTATTGTCAAGTCTCGAGTCCAAACAATTTTAAATAAATATAAATATAAACCTTATAAGTTCAGAGTTGTGCAAAACTTACATGCTGGTGATGCCGAACGACGCACTCAACTCTGTCAATGGTATCTACAAAAAGTCAATTTAGATCCCGCTTTTTCAACGAAGGTTATTTGGTCAGATGAATCATATATAAGTAGCGCTGGAATATTTAATAGGCATAATACTAAGCATTGGTCAAATGAAAACCAACATGTAATAATTCCACGAGAGCGACAAGGAAGATTTGGGTTTAGTGTCGCCTGTTTCATCCTCGAAAGGCAAATTAGATACCACATTTTTGAAAACACTCTCACTGCAGATCGGTATATGGAGATATTACAAAATATATTGCCGGATTTGTTAGAAGATGTGCCTTTAGCACATCGTAATGACATTTTTTTCCAGCAAGACGGTGCTCCGTCTCATAATTCACAAATCGTGAGGCGTTACTTAGACCATAATTTTCTCGATCGTTGGATTGGGATGTACGGGCCTGTGCCTGACCTATCAATATTGGATTTTTTTTATGGGGATATTTGCAGAACTTAATATATCGTTTCCGACATAACACAATTGAAGATCTCCGTAACGCCACTCATCAGGCATTTGCGCAATTGAGAGGACGTCCTATAGCAATTTCAAATACCTTACGGAGAATTGCGATATTGTGTCAAAGATGTTTGAGACAGCAGGGCAATCAATTTGAGCACCTATTTTAATATTATTTTTAATATTGTTACTGTTTTATTAGATAGGTATACCTAACCACATAATAGATATTTAAATAATATTTAATTATAAAAGAGTTATGGATTGTCTATAAAATAAAAATTTAAGTTCCTTATTACTGCTACTAGTTACCATATCCCATCACACATTATATCCACATTACCCCCTTTTATCTGTGCAGTGATCAGATATAGATAATTAAAAATTTTGCTAAATTAAATTTTAAGCTCACATTTTAAAAATATATATCGACTATTATATATTTTTAAAGAGCCCAAAAATAAATCAGTTAAAATTTGAAAAAATATACAGGGTATTTCATTTGACAAAATATAAGTTTACTTTATTTCTCAAAAATATTTTTGATAATTTTGTTAAATTAAATTTTAAGCTCACGTTTTAAAAATATATATGGACTATTATATATTTTTGAAAAGCCCAGAAAAAAGTCAGTTAAAATTTGAAAAAATATATAGGGTATTCCATTTGAAAAAATATAAGTTTAATTTATTTCTCAAAAACGGTCATATCTAGAAAAATTTGACGTACGCCACTAGATTTTACGCAAAAAACTCTATGGCATTACGTTCTCACCTTTCCGATATTATACAAGGTAACAGAGATACGAGGGGTGCCCGAAAATGACAAATTTTCAATTTCGCCCTGTATCTCAAAAACCAGACTTCTGTTTACCGCATCTTTCGTTTCACGAAAAAGTAGCACACTATTGCGAAAACCGCATCCTCCTATCTTTATTAATAACCGAGATACCCGGCAATTACAACGAAATCTGGACACCCTGTACATGGTTATCCAACGAGGACTAGACAAGGCGATTTTTTAACTTTCCCTGTACTTTTATAAAAAAAACTGAAATAGCCATCTTATGTAATTTTCTCCCGCGGATTCGGATATGTTCAGCAAAAAAGGATTGAACATCAAATAAAAGCGCTAGGGGTCACTGTGATATATTTTTAAATGGGACACCCTGTATATTTCTACATTTTTGGGCTCTGTCGGGGTTTGAAACCTTCGGCAACATGCACTAAAACAGAGTTTTATCCACAATACCGAAGCAGAATTTTTGCACTCGACGCGCGTTTCGCTAACCATGTTAGCATCATCAGGAGATGATTAAGACTTGGGTTTTCATAGGCTATCGAATGATAGTAACTTTGAATTTAACCGGAGGTTTAAAGTTCCGGTTAATTTTATCCGCAGGTTAAATTCGAAGATACTGCCATTCGATAGTTTATGAAAACTTAAGATAGGAATGTGCAAACCGTTTTCTTTGATCTTGTGCGGTTTAGATTTTAGAGCCTGTCAAAGTGTCAAAATACCCGACTTTCAACTGTCAATATTTGGTAAACAGCTAAAGATATGTATAGGATATTATAAAAAAATTGTGATTTTTCTAGAGAGTCCAAAAATGTAGGAATATACAGGGTGTTTCATTTAAAAAAATATCAAAGTGACCCCTTAGCACTTTTATTTGATATTCAATTGTTTTTTGCTGAACATATCCAAATTCGCGGGAGAAAATTACATACAGTTTTTTTTATAAAAGTACGGGAAAGTCAAAAAATCGCCTTGTCTAGTCCTCGTTGGATAACCCTGTATATTATTTTTAGACACTTTCTTTAAAGAATCTGATATTTTTCTAATTCAATTTTATTTCAAGATGATTTTTTTAAAAAACTAAAAAAAATCATGTATCTATTCGAAAACTATCTGATGAGAGAATTTTTAAATCGTAATCGTAGTGTTTTTGCAGTGGACCTAAATCATCGTTACACATATTTTTTAAGTTTTACTGACGCCCAAAAGCTTTTGCTTAAAATTAATTTTCAGCGATGTAAAATCAGAATTTGATGCCCATTTTGAATATGTGGATATTTCATTCTAAGCGTGCCATTTGGTCCTCCGTAATATGAAATTTTTAACTATACGAAACCTATCACCAATATTTTACATAATTACATAAATTAATAATCTTGTATGTTCAGGTTACAGGGAATGAACAATAATTAGAGTTCAACATGGAGGTTCAACAAGCGATTAGACAGAAAACCTCCAAGAATTCGGGTTTATTGTCAAACTTCGCAGCATCTTACGGGAATTATTGATGCACATTATTTTTAGACACCTTATTTATAGAATCTGATATCCTTATGCTTCTATTTCATTTCAAGATGAATTTTTGGGGAAATCTAAAAAGCGGTTCATGTAACTATCCGAAAACTATTTGATGAGAGGGGTTGATAGGGAGTGGATGCTGCTTCTCACTCCACCACAAAGGGGAACATAACACTTGGGTTATGTCGTAGAATCGTGTAACTGATTCTAGCTAAATGTCCGAAGAACCACAGCCATAGGCTGAATTTATTGTCTCAGGAAAAGTAACATTAACCCACATTAAATACAAAAGTCCAAATTTGATTAATTTTAATGTTAATTAATAAAAATGAAACGTCTATGTACAGGGTGGCTCGAATTCGTGTCTATGTATGGAGAACTCGAAAACCGTAAGGGATACAGTGTCGGTCAAATTAAGGCAAAATTGCGCATTTAGGTGCCTAACAATATGCCGTTTAGAAAGTTTTAAAATTCGGAGTATTTCCGGAGATATCCGGAAAAAACCGAAATTTTGAAAATTCGTTTTATTTTTTTCCTGGGCTTATTTAAAAACTGATTTCAAATTAAATTGCACTTTTGCATTGCCACTTTTTCCGCTTTATCTAATGGTGATATCCAGTCTGAAATCCGACGTTTCGTCTTCATGGGATCATCATCAACTTTCTTTTTTTAAATACGAACTTTAATTTTTTTTATCGTTTTTCAGATGGTATTGGCGTTATTAATATGACTATGTGTTTTTATTTATTTATTTTTTTTATTATTATTTTTTTAATTATATATTTTGCTTTGGCGTAATTTTAAATAATTTAAGGTAGGTACTTTTGAAATTTTTATATTCTATTAAAATATTTTATTTTATTTTTTGTATTAAGTGGAAAATTGGATCGTAATAAAAATAAAAAAATAGTAAAGTTATTTCTTACGAGAATATGGCCATGAACTATTACTCAAACAAGTTGCTTACTGCAAAGATAAAATATTCCCAACTTTTAACCAATTAAAAAATTTATTTAATAGAGAACATCAACAATTTATAATCATACTACGTGATACTATAGGAAATTTGATGGAAAACTCCTATTGGATTTTTGCTTATACATAAAATGCACTGAGCAACTTGTTTGAGTTCTTGTAAAAAATAATTTTACTATTTTTCATTTTTAATACGGGCTCCAATTTTCCACTTAATACAAAAAACAAATCAAATATTTTTATAGAATATGAAAATTTCAAAAGAACCTACCTTAAATTATTTAAAATCACGCCAAAGCAAAATATATAAAATAAACATAATAAAAAAAAATAAAAAAAATAAAAATAAAATAAAAACACATATTCCAATTAATAACGCCAATACCATCTGAAAAACGATAAAAAAAATTAAAGTTCGTATTTAAAAAAAGAAAGTTGATGAAGATCCCTTGAAAACGAAACGTCGGATTTCAAACTGGATATCATCATTGGATAGAGGGGAAAAAGTGGCAATGCAAAAGTGCAATTAGATTGGAAATCCGTTTTTAAATAAGCCGAGGAAAAAAATAAAACGATTTTTCAAAATTTCGGTTTTTCCGGATATCTCCGTAAATACTCCGAATTTTAAAAATTTCTAAACGGCATATTGTTAGGCACATAAATGCGCAATTTTGCCTTAATTTGACCGACACTGTATCTCTTACGGTTTTCGAGTTCCCCATACATCGACACGAATTCGAGCCACCCTGTACATAAGAAAATTCAAATATTGGTATAAGCTAGTCAAATGTTTGTACTAAAGTCTACTCTGTCCGACACACTTAGTGTCAAATATCTACACGAATGCGTTAAAAACTAAATTAAAACAAACTTAAAATAATCACTAATCAGTCTGATCACTACGCGTTTCTCTTCTCATTTCTTACTAACTATAACAAACAACCATCAAGAGAACTGCCTGTAAGTGGTCAAAATACACTTTGACTTCCAAAACTTCTTTCAAACAGAGCATACAAAAAGGGCAGAGACAATTTCAACAGAGTAATTTAGGACTTCAGAGATGCGACTTTAGAGCGTAATATCAGAGCAGAGCAACAAAAGACTCAAAGGCCATTTTGTTATTATCGCATTATAAAAACAAAGCAGAGCAACTACAGGCTCGAGAGCCCGTAGACCCTACGTGACTTTTACTAACTAACTTAATTTTTTGGTTCTTTTCCTCTTCCCATGTACTTCTTTCGAATCCATAAAGAACCATTAACGCATCAGCACATAGAGATTAGAAAATACAACTAAACAGAACAGACTGAAATCCGAGCACGGCCAAAGCGACCTGTCAGGCTCCAGATAAACGTTAATAAATAAGAGCTTTTATAGATTTCATATTACTCGAGAATGTTCTTAAGGAAAAAATAATATTAATATTTTCAAAGAGCATTAATAAATAAAATTGGTGTGACTTTTCACAACATGAAGTTGGAATCGTAATGTTTATGCAATGGACCTAAATGGTCGATACACATAATCTTTAAAGTTTTATTAACACCCAAGAGCAACTATAAATTTTGCTTAAAACGAATTTTCAGCGACTTAAAATTTGAATTTGATGCTCATTTTGAATGTATGGATTTTCTGTCCTAAGCGCGCCATTTTAACGGGCGATCAGACAAGTAACACCCAGAACTCGCGTTTATCATCATATTTCACCGCATCTTACGGCAAGTATTGAAGTATAAAATACATTATTTTTAAATGCTTTCTTTAGAGAATCTGATATTTTTTGCGTCAATTTCATTTCAAGATCAACTTTTTGAATAAATCTAAAAAGAAATTCATCTAATTATCCGAAAATCGTTTGATGCAATAATTTTCGAATATTAATCGTAGTGTTTTTGCAGTGGGCCTATATCGTCGGTACACATATTTTTTAAAGTCTTACTAACTCCGAAAAGCTGCTAAAAATTCTGCTTCAAATGAATTTTCAGCGACGTAAAATTAGAATTTGATGCCCAATTTGAATATATTATGGATTTTTCCTACTAAGCGTGCTATTTGGCTTTTCGTAACATGAAATTTACAACTATGCCAAACCTAACACCAATATTTTCCCTGCATATTCAGGTTCTATTTATAGCAAATGAAAAATTAGGGTTCGTCATAATAGGAAACATTGAAGTTCAACAGGCGATCAGACAGGAAACCCTCAGATTTCACGTTTATTATCATACTTCACCGCATCTTACGGCAATTATTGAAGTATAAAATACATTATTTTTAGATACTTTCTTTAGAGAATTTGATATTTTTCTGCTTCCGAAAACTATTTGATGAGAGAATTTTTGAATCGTAAGCGTAGGGGTTTTGCAGTGAACCTAAATCTTCTATACACATATTTTCCAACGCCCAAAAGCTGCTCAAAATCTCGCTTAAAATTAATTTTCGGCGATTTAAAATTAGAATTTGAGGCCATTTTGAATATATGGATTGTCTCTTCTAAGTGTGCCATTTGTTCCTCTGTAATATTGCGCGCTAATAACCTGGATTGAAATTTTTACGACTTCAAATGAAAGTATTTATTTTTATATTTGACACCTCTTAACATGAAAATGTAAACATAAATATGCTCGACATACAACAGAAGAAAAATTGTTTTATGAAATATCTAGGAATCTACAATTTTTATTCCCTGATGCACGTATTTTATACGTAATTAACTTGTACTTAAAATATGAATTTCACAACTATAACAAACCTACCACTAATATTTTACATAATTGCATAAGTTATAGGAAATAAAAAAAAATTATTCCATCGTAATAGGAGAAACTAAAGCTCAACAGGCGATCGGAGAGGAAACCTTAATACAACCATTATTTTTAGATAGTTGCTTCATGGAATTTGATAATTCGCTGCTTTATTTTTCATCCCAAGGCTAATTTTTTGGATAAATCTACAAAGAGCTTCATCTAACTATCCGAAAATTACTTGACAAAAATATTTTTTAATCGCAGTCGCAGTATTTTTGCAGTATCAAAATCGTTGATGACATTTTTTAAAGTTCTCCTAAGGCCCAACATCTGTTAAAAAACTTTGCTTAAAATGGATTTTCAGTAATATAAAATCAGAACTTAATACCCATATTAGGTATATGAGTTTCTTTCTTAGACGTGCCATTAATACTGCTGTAACATCGTGCGCTTCTAGCTTATATCCAAACTTCAAAGAACCCAAAAAGAAATATACTTATTTATTTATTGATTAACTACTTAACATGGAAATATCATAAATCAAACATGCCTAACATACAACAGAAAAAAAAGCAAACATTTTGAAGTGAAAAGTTATTTAGGCGGGTTCAGTACACTTATTCCTGGTTAGTGAATGCGACCGAGCTATCACGCTCTGTTATGAAGGCTCATTCGGTCATTCTTAAAGGGAAAAGTTTTTAGGCTCGTGCAGCACACCTTTTCTGGAGTAGAGCATGAAACTGTGGCGTCACGCGTTAGTCTCGGCTATGTTTACGTTTATCATATTTTCTGGAAAATTTCTGCGAGTGGAAATTACTTAGTTTAGATGAAGGTTTCTGGACATTTACCTTTTGACGGCCTGGCGAATCCAATTGAAATTGACGGGAATTGGAAATATATCGAGCATTTTTATGTGTATATTTTTGAATAATGAGTCAGTTTGGGTTAGTTTGGATTAGTTATTCTAGCGCCGAAAAATTCGGAAAAATGGGAAAACTGAGACGACGACTGGTCAATGGGGAATTTATAGGAGAAAAAATGTCTAAATTCTCTGTTTCGAAAATGTAGGGAAATGGACTTTTTGAGGGAGAATGTAAAAGCATCGATTTTTAGATCAAAAAGAAAATATCAGGAATTAAAATTTTCTCTCAAAATTAATTTTATATTGGAAAGCTGATCCCCTGACAAAAATCTGTGCCAAAAGCTATACAATAGGATATTTTAGAAATTGTCATGCCTTTTATACAGGATGAGCTAGAGGAACTTAAATTTTTCGCATTTCGACTTTTGGCACAAGTCACCACAGAATATTCTATTGAATTTAATAAATTAATGCAACTAAACTTCTACCCAGGGTCTTTGATTATATTTATGAGCCTTATTTTATTATTGAAGGTAGACAAAAAAGTTCCACACAAAAATTGTAGGTTTTTCCTTATTATCTTTTACCACATCAAAATATTGAAAAAAAAAGACAACTTCACCTTTTTTAATTGGAACACCCTGTACATTATGCGATAAAACGGACGATCTTATTCTTCTGATTTCAAATATATGTTGATATTTGGGTGGGCCGTTTTAGAGATGTTTTAGCTTAAATTACAAATAATTGTGATTGTTAACTGACTATGGCAAAAAAGTAGAAGTACGAAAATAAACTGATATTGAATAAACTGTATATCTACAGTGATCTCTCCTAACTGGCGAAATCTTGTAATTAATATCAAACTTGTGTAAGTAATGAGAATGGGTTACAGTGAAATACTGCCTGCCATTAGTGTTTTTCAACCATCCAACTACATATACTAAATATTTTCCTTTGCCGCAGTATGTTCGCAAATAAAAAATGCATTTAATCTATCAAGTAAATCGTTCATAAAAATCGTAAGAAACATCATCAGATGTTACTATGTACCTTACTGAGACTTTCATCCTTATCTGAGCAACACATGAGGTTTTTATCCCGTTTTTGTTGTAGGATCTTACGATTAACTATATCAAAGGCTTTTTCAGCATCGAAAAAACTGACATATGTCATCAATGGCTTGAAACTACCGTATTGTTGATGATGAACTACAAGATTCTGCGACGAGATCAAGAATATCTTCACATACAATAATGTCAAAAAATTTTGATAATGAGTTGAAAATGGGTACAGACCTGACGACAAACCTTGTAACTCAACCGCATTGGATTGTTAAAAAAGATTGGTTAAGACATTTTTCTCTCAGTTTCAAATTTTAGAAATTCTAAATTTATTAGTACTTTTAGAAGGTATGTAGAACAATACGGCTCTGCAATACCAAAATTAAATATTAAAACCAGGTGATATTTTAACACAAACCAAGCGATTTCAAGATATCAGCGAAAGAAAACTTTTTCTATCCAAATTAAGATTTATGATGTAATAAAATCAGAAACCATTTAAAACATGTTATTTATATGTGGCTTTTAAAAATACTTTACCTTGCTTTTAGGAACACCCTGCATATTTCCTTATTTCCGAATTTTATGATCATATATACAAGCAAAACAGTTGTTATTGTGGAAACTTATTATACATGTTGGTAAACAAGGTAAACCAATAATTCATATTTTCATAAATAATTTCATCTTATGACCTCATTTTTATGCAAAACTCGCAAAAAAAAACAAGAAAAGAAACTTAAAATTGAAAGTTTGTACCCCACGTGAGGACGTGGATATAAACATGCAAGGCCAATATTTATGTATCATCCTTCCTGATTTTATTGCCAAAAACGACAAGAATTTTAAGCAGATTTGGAAAAAACCGAACCAAAACATCTGCGACAATAATATAAATTGTTTCATCCGCCCCTTTCGCACTTATACGCAGTAAGTCAATGAGTGCGAGACATTGAACGCATTTGTATTCGAGTCGAGCTTTAGTTCAAGGTACACAGCATAATATTTGGGTCATGAGCATGATTTAGTAGAGACAAAAATGACAATGTTTTTTGATGGGGATTTACAACATGATTTTTTACTCGTAAGCCGGTTGCGTTACATAACTTAAATTAAGATTTTAAACTATCAATGTCAGAATTTGCGTAGATTGAGCGTCATAGTATTGGGTTTCTCTATGAGATATTAGAGTGACTGGTTGATTTTGCGAACTAATCGTGATTCACGATGAAGGTAAATCAATGGTTCACATCCGTATATATTTTTGAAAGTTTTAGTTTGGGATTTTTCCTTAACCACCCTCCATAACATTAAGTCGTCCTCCATATAAAATATAAAATGGTAAAGATGGTTTTTCAAATATCGTTTCGATTGAAATTTCATTTAAGCCAATAAGATAAAAGCTATTAAATCGATTATGCAGGGTGTTTTATTAAAATCAAGTGCTTTTTCATGTAAAAAAGAACCAGATTTTCATTGAAAGTCATCAGAAAGATGTCTTGCAAATCATCAGAAATTTAATGATCATAATGCAGCATACAAGGTCTTCACTAAATATGTAGGCAAAATTTGCTGTGATAACTATCGACATAATTTTGAAGAAATTTACTGGACGCGTTTCTTTTGACGATCTTCCGAGCCTTATTAAAATTAGTGAAAATCGGAAAAGGTCGAGTATTTTTTTGAGCGTGCATATCTCTGAAAAAGTGGTCACTTTGGGTCGTTCTAGCCCCGAAAAAAATTCCGAGGATCGAAAAGCTTGGACGATAATTCGATACGGAATTTCTAAGAGAAAAACTTTGTATAAATGCCTTCTGTTTTGAAAATGTCGGAAATGTGGCCTTTTCAGTGAAAAAGTAAAAACATCGATTTCTAGGTCAAGAAACGAAGGTTTTTATCATTTGCTCAAAATGTGATAAAAGCAAATTTAACTTCGTCTTTTATAGACGGGGAATATAAAATAAAGGACATTTTCGAGGTTTAATAAGAAGTTATAAAATATTTTATTGCTGGTAACTCCCTCCTAGCCAAAACTTCTCTGAAAATAGAAGTTTAATGAACATCCCCGACTGTTGACATAAAAATTTTCCACATTCGTTGAGTGCTAACATGGGCATAGTGATGATAATCACCCACTTCTGTCAGTCTTAAAATTAATACAATGACGAAAATCTCCACTTTCATTATTCTTAATATTGATTAAGTTAATGAAGAAAATCTTTCGTTTTCGTTACATCTCAAATTATTACAATACTGAAATCTCCCACTTTCATAAAATCCAAAATAAAATAATGACAGAAGTCACCCAGTTTCATTGTGGCTAAAATTGACATATAATGAAAATATTTTACTTTTATCTGCTGTAAAATTGAAGCAATGCGAGACAAAGCTAGAAGCGGCATGATGAAGAAAATTTCCAACTCTCATTCGATTAAAAATAATACAATAATGCTAATAAACAATTTTTATAAAAACTGAAACTGGTATTATAATGAAAATCTCCTACTTTCATCACTTTTCGAATTATTGCAATATTGATAACCGCCCACCTTCATAAAATCAAAAATATAAACGTAATGACGGAAATCACCCAAAATCATTAGGGCTAATATTGACATGATGATGAAAATATCCCACTTTTATCAGCTCCAAATTGAGGCAATGATCGATATTTATCATTTTTATTAGAGCCAAAATTAACATGATTATGAAAATCTCCCACTTTCATTAGCCTTAAAATTATACAAAGGCGAAAATCTCCATGTTTTGTTTAAACTAAAGATGGAAAATACATAATATTTAAGTAAAATAAGTTAATGACGGAAATCATCCGATTTTTTTGAGCTAAAATTAACATAATAATGAATAATATGTCCCACTTTCATCAGGCCTAATTCGATGATAAAAAAATCATGTGCCCGATCTTTAAAAGCACACAACTGAAGTGAATCTTCTGAAAGAGATATAAGGAATTTTGTTTTTATTTTTTAAGCTTTTTTTCTCAAATTTGCCCCTGGTTTCGACACTGTTTTTATTTATTTATTTATTTTTCAACTTTTTTTTTCGCCGAAACTTCCAACTTTCGAACTTCCAACTTCCTTTTTTATATTTTTTTCTTTATTTCGTTTTATAATACTCTTATTAACTTCCAAACCATTTTTTATTTTTTTTATTATTATTGTTTCTTATTTGGTTTTATAGTACTTTTATTAACTTTCCGAAAAATCTTTTGCTTTCATTTTTTTTAAATTTTTTTTCATATTTCGTTTTATAATACCTTTATTAACATTGCGAACATTTTTTTACGTTTTATTCAATTTTTCCCCTTTTTTTAAGAATATTTGTTTTTTTTCATAAAGCACTTTTTTTATTCCCATTTTTGTCATCCCTGAGCTCGTAGCTAAACTCCTTCCCTTTTTTTTTGGCGAAAACAGCGTTTTCCTAACTTTGTTTTATTATTATTTTTCTTATTTCATTTTATATTGCCCTTATTAGCTTTCCGAAAAAATTTCCACGTTTTTTTTTCAATTTTTCCCATTTTTTCGAAAATTTTCAGGTATCGGGACAGGTGAGGAGGTGGGGTCTAATTCCACCCCCCTCCACTAAAGATCTCGTGAAGATCATCGCTTGTCAGATTTTCGATCAGATGCTCCGTTGCAGCTATCGGCAAAAACGGTTTTTATCCCAAAATTGGAGCCCCGGTTCCCACCATATGGTCAAAGTAAGCCCCCCAAGAGGGGGTTACCATAGGAAATTCTACCCCGTAGCTCTTACCGTTCCCCCGAACTAATCATTTTAGTTTTTTCTGGACGAAGGGGGGGGGGGGGGGGACGGGGCCAGTTTCCGTGCAGGATCTTCATTTTACCCCGGCTACATATCCTGAAAATTTCAACCCTCTAGCTATAATGGACCATGCTCAATTAAATTGATAAGCGCTTCACTTTGATAAGCATTTTTCAAACTTTACCCTCGCTAAAGAAGTTTCACTTCAGAAATTTATCATTTTTAATAAGCTTAAATTGGTATGATCTCCTAATGAAAATCTCCAATTTTTACTAAAACTAAAATTGACAAGATAATGAAAAACTCCCATTTTCATTACAAATTAAGATCCCTAAATATAATATATAATATGTTCAGAACAAAAATTATATTTTTTAACTTAAAATAAACAAATGGCATATGAAGAGAAATAGAAAGCTAGTTTCAAATTCTTTTAAAGTATAAATAAGTGACATAAACACATTATTTGATATTTATTTTAATATTTTAATCAGCATAATACATATCCCACTTTTATCAAAAGTTAAAGTTGACATGATGATAATCTTTCATTTTCATTAGACATTAAAATTATTCAATTATGACAATCACAAATTCTTGTTAAAACTAAAATTGAAAAGTAATGAAATTCTCCCACTTCCATTAAAAATTGAAATTGGCACTAAATAACAAAATTTTTAAGTCGAAGGAAAAATATTTAACTGAAAATAAAAAATAATATAAGAAAAGATATAGGCAACTGATTTTAAAAACTATTTATATATTAAAGTATAAATAAGTGACATAAACACGTTATTTAATTTTTACTTTAAATGAACTGATTTAATCAACATAATACATATCTCATTTTGATCAGGTCCTGTCACTTTTATTGGAGCCATAATTGACATGATGAGGAAAATCTTCCACTTTCATTAGCCATAAAAATAAATAATGATGAAAATCATCATTTTTTGTTAAAGCTAAAACTGGAATTTAATGAAACTCTCCCACTTTCATTAATAACTAACTAAAAGTTGCCATAATAATAGAAGTATCCCACTAAATATCATCAATCAAATATCGAAAGATTAAATTGTTAAACTGAAAATAAAAAAGGCAATAAAATATAAAAATCACAGTATAAATAAATGGCATAATCATATTTTAACCTGTAAAAATAATTATATGTACCCTTAATATATTTATTTAGCATAATAAGTATCCCACTTTCAATTTTCATTAAGAATAAAATTGGCATGTAATGAAAATCTCCAACTTTTATTAATAATTAAAATTGGCCATAATGATACAAATATCCCACCAAATCTAAAAATTTTAAAGCGAAAGTTAAAATTTTACACTAAAATTAAAAAGACACAATAAAAGCTAAAAGCAGTTAATTAGTTTCAAAGGCTAGTAATAAATTAATGTACAAGTAAATGACACGATCATTTTTAACACGTAAAAATAATACTATTTTACTTAAAATATAGATTTACTTAGCATAATAAACATCCTACTTTCACAACTTCCTTTCACCTTTATAGTCAAAATTGACATGAAAATCTTCCAATTTAATAAGCATAAAAATATACGAGAAAATTCACAATTTTTTTTTAACTAAAATTGGATTTTAATGAAACTCTCCCACTTTCATTAATAATTAAAATTGGCCGTAATAATAAAAGCGTTCCACCAAATATCATTTTTTAGCAAAATATTAAATTGTTAAACTAAGAATACAAACCGAAGTATAAATAAATGGCATAATCATATTTTAACCTGTAAAATTAATTAAATTTACCCTAAATACATTTATTTAACATAATAAATATCCCACTTTCATCAGTTTTATTACAGCTATAAGTTACATGATGACGAAAATTTACAACTTTCATTATCCATAAAATAAGACAATGATAAAAATCTCCAATTTTCATTATAACTAAAATTGGCTTAATGAAAATCTCCAACTTTTATTAATAATTAAAATTGGCCATAATGATAAAAATATCCCACCAAACCTAAAAATTTTAAAGCGAAAGTTAAAGTTTTTAAACTAAAATTAAAAGACTCAATAAAAGCTAAAAGCAACTAGTTTCAAAGACTATTAATAAATTAAAGTACAAATAAATGACATCACCATTTCTGACGTGTAAAAATAATTATATTTGCTTTAAAATAGTAGATCTACTTAGCATAATAAATATCCCGCTCATCAGTTCCTATCACTATTATTAGAGCCAAAATTAACATGAAAATTTCCCACTTTCATTAGCCATAAGAATTACACACAAAAATAAATATCTCCAATTTTTGTTGAAACTAAAATTAACATCGTAATGAAAATTTCCCACCGTCATTAAATATTAAAGTTGGCCATAATTATAAAAATATTTCACTAAATATCAAAAATCTTAAGAGAATGATAAGGTTTTGAAACAAAAAATAGAAAAAGACATAATAAATGTAAAATAGATAGGTAACATAACCATGTTTTAAAACTTTTGCACGCTAGTGGGAGTAGGTTGATTGGCAAAGAATAATTATTTCAACAATTAACAGAAAAATTATTCAGACTGTAGAGTTACGTTTTATTATACAGATTGATTTTGCCATAAATGGATATCTAATATAACAGAAGATATATTATTGATATATTAAGAACAAATTCGAATGTATAAGGGCCAAAATTAAAATGGCAGTAATAAGCATGATAATGAGATCAAATGACAACTAGAAGCTTGCAAATAAGTGAGACCTGAGATAATGGACGTGCTACAAGATCCAAAAATATTCTTGAGTTTAGAATAGCAGACAAAATCGTTGCTAAAATTGTTCGCGATACGTTTTGATAGTTCATGATATTTCAATTACGCAAAATTTTCTTTGTTCTATGCTGCAACGTCGTTGAACATTTTACAACTAATTAAAATCCTAAATTCCGCTGTTTTGCTAGTTATCCTGCAATGAAGAATATGCCTTAAAACCGCAATGAATAACCACCAAAATAATTACAGGTGTTGAAACGAAGTCATCAAAGCGGAAAAAATTCCTGGCATTCCTCGGATATTACGTTACCCGAGAAATTAATGATTAATCATCAGGTCAGTAAGTAGATTTTAGAATATCCCGATACTTAGCTTTATTTCCGGCATTTATATTTAAATAGGAGACTTGCATTATAATTAAAAGAGTGTCATGTTAAATATCCTTTTATAGCAGGCCATATAATATTTTTTTGAAATAGAATTGGATCGGCAATATCGGAGGTAAATAAGAAGGAAACGCATTCAGTTAAAGCTTAAGTGGAAACTGACCAATCACATTAACAGAAACATTTTGAAAACCGCTTGCAAAACAATAATTCTGAATGCGAAGTACAAGAAGATACTCAAATTTGTACTTTGTGTACTACATGAACTTTCTGTTCGATGTCGTCTAAATATCATTGATCTTCGTAATCATCCTGCACCTAGACATCATTTTTGACTCTGCTAACATGAAGCAAGAGGTTGAAGTTTAAGTAGAACACTACGGAGAAGCTAAAGCTTTTCTGTTCTTGTCTGGAAGTGGATATGGCAAGACGGCAA
>MU184760.1:32478-133618 GCA_016904865.1 Pissodes strobi
TTATGTAGTAGTTGATCGTACATGACAAATTCAGATCGAATTAATATTTTATTTTTTCCAAATATGTCCCATTGGTCGTCGACATAACATGAGGTTTCATAATTGAGAAGGTTTAAAAGTACTTTAAAATTTATTATAAAAAAAAACAATTGTGCTGCTTGAAATATATCACCTAATATTAGGCAACGCGTATACTTCTGGGGAATTACCGGCGCGATTGGCTTCTACGTTATTACGTAAATAAAATAATAAAAACTCATTTAGATTCCTCGTAAAATAAATTCCGTTAAGCTATTAAAACGAACGCATTCTAACTGATTTGTTGAAAACCATTTCGAATTCGAATGCGGTGCACGCCGGCCGCTCCGATCGGTATAAAAAAAATTCTTCGAAATACTCTTGAAATTTCCGAAATACGCAAAACAGTGTTTCATTCAGTCGTGTCTGAGACCTTGATCAGGTTGTTGATATGATTCATTATTGTTCACCTGGTCGGCGTGGGTTTACGGTAATTTGATCGGCAGTTGGCTAATCGGACGTGATTTATATGAGGAACTTAGTAAATTGCCCATCGAACGAGCGGACGATAGTAAATTCCCCCTGGAAATAAATTTGCTTGGTAATGAAGACAGATTCGCTCTGACGACATTATTAAAAAAATAAATGAATAAAACGATCATAAAAGTGATAGTTGTTTTTTCTCCACTATTGTTTTACATGAAGGTATCTGGGTGCATATAGATTAATACTAGGTAATTTACAGAAGTATTCTCCTTGGAATGAAATCATAGCTTCTCTAGAAGAAAAATGTCAGGGCCATATTGATAAAACAATATTTAATGATAATTATTTAAGAAAATTCTTATTCCAGTGCTAGGTCGTTATAACGTAGATGAGGGTGAAGAATGGAAAGTGACGCGAAAACGCTGCACTTATATGTATCATAAAAATTAACTAGAAACAAATTCCTGCAAAGTTAATAGTTTTTGAGTAAATTTCTTCAATTACGTTTATGGTGATACCGTCTTGACAATTCTGCTTTAGATTATTATAAATTTAAACTTAAATCTTACCTTGGAATTGTCAATAAGTTGAAGATCCTGAAGAATGGACGGATGATGGTTATCTCTGAAAATAAATAAATTGTCAATAAACATGTATTTTTATTAGTAACGACTATTTATATCTATAAGTACTGCCCAGACACAAAGTAAAATTGTTTATACCAAGTTGAATTCCAAAGATATATAAAAAATAGAGCAGGTCATTCATAAACCACCAAATGTGTTCATGCCAACATTAGAAATATTAACGTGAACGTGAATAAAGTAATGAATGAAAAAAATGAAGATGGCGGCCGAAGCGCGTCAAACATTTCATTTATGTACGGCCACAAAGACGCGCCTGCGTCATGTTTCTTCCTCGGTGCACCATAGGCGTAACATTTTAGGGGACATCTGTTTAAAGTCAGGTAACATTGAAATAAGCCTCCTGTCAAGCAGAAAATAATAAGCTATTGCAAAAATGAAAATGACTGGATATAAAAGAATAATTTATTATTATTGAAATGTGCACACAACTAAAAAAAATATTTTGTTACAGCTCGGGTAAAAAACAATTTACGTTTAATATTGTTAGTAAAGGCCTTGTGATACATATTTTTAAAGCAAATAAAAATATTAGGCAAATGGCAATATACAAAATAAAAAATTGCTCATTTAGCAACAGATACGAGAACCTGTATGGTGTACGTACATCAAATGGAATCGTGTTAGTCCCACTTGATTAGATTTATCACCATCCCATATACCCTCAATTTCGTGCATCTATAAGCTTTTTAATAAAAGTTATTATTTGAAGGTATTGGCTCCCGTACTAATCTTTTTTGGGAACATTTATCATCATATAATTTTTTGAAATTAGCTTATGTTTAACAAAATCCATTTATTTATTACATTACTTAATTTTTTGTATTATATTCAGGTTTTAGAATTTCATATTCCATCATACTGTATTTTTGACATATATTTTCCTAATTTATAACCTTTATCATTTAAATGGGTCATTAGACAACGAAATCCTTCAAATGATAAAAAAAAGTTATTGGACCTTAAAGTTAATGTCCCTATTTTCGTATTCATCGACCCACTGTGCGACACAAAATTTCTAGGAAAAAACTATTCAAAAACTACTCTGATTTAATAATGTCGGGAAAATAGACTTTCCAGGAAAAAAAAATATCCATCGATTTCTAGCTCTAAAACACTAAGGTTTTACATTTTTTCTCGAAAAGAATTTTTTTTCTTAGAAAGGTCAATTACCTAACGAGAATATATACGCCAAGAACATTATTAGAGTACACTTTGGAAACGATAATGCCGTTTATACAAGGTGAGCTAGTTTATTTCAAACTTTTCACTATTTCGAGTATTGAGACGACACGTCACCACTTAATTACCTGGAACAACACTAAACTGGGAATATATAAACAGAACATTTAAAAAAATCGACTGATTCTGCCCAATTGGTGATTTTCCTTTATTTTCAATTCTAAAAATCTATTTTAAGCGTACGCGGCAGCTAGTAGTAGTAGTACTAGTAAGGGTAGGGGGGGCCGAAGTCCGGTAAGTAGACCTATAAGTCCCTTTTCACCGTCCCCGATCCGCCCTCCCCTACCTGGCTACTTCCAACACCCGGCCCGCACTGAAACGGCCCGTCACCTTGATAAAGGTAAGGACGTCCTCCCAGTCCAGATCCTTTAGATCTTCCCGAGCAAGTGTTGGTGCTCCCAGTATCTTCCTCCTTAGGCGACTCCACCTATCACAAATTCCTATATAGTGGTATGAGGACTCCTCCCCTGTCCCGCAGTTCGGGCAGAGTGGGCTGTCCCTCACACCGATAAGGTGCAGATGTCTGTTTAGGCTTCCATGCCCAGTCAGAATACCTACCAAGTTCCTGATGTCCTCTCGGCTCTTTTTTAGCAGTCGCCTTGCTCCGGATCCGTCAGGATTTAGAATCATTTCCTTGGCTTGTCTGCATCCTTCTTTTCCTCTCCAATTGTGCTTTGTCTTGTTCCAGGCCCAGTTATTTAGTTCCTGAGAGATTTGCCTTTTACTTAAGCCCAGACCAGGTTCTGGACTGACGAGGTGGCTCATTGAGCCTTGTCTTGCCAATTCATCGGCCCGTTCGTTGCCCTCGATGCCACTGTGCCCTGGAACCCATCTGAGTCTTACTTCCTTGCGCACAGCCAATCTATCTAGGGCGTCTCTACATTCCTGAACTAGCTTACAGCTTGCCCTGGGTCTTTGGATCACCCTGAGAGCGGCTTGACTGTCCGAGTAAATATATATACTCTCTACACCTTCTGTTACCTCCGCCTTGGTTGCTACTTTCAAAATAGCAAACACCTCCGCCTGGAAAACAGTGGCATATCTCCCCAGCGAAGTGCTTTCTCCTGATTTAGTGTTGTCTAGGTATACACCGGCTCCGGATGACTGTGTATTAGCCATCCGTGAGCCGTCAGTGTACCATTCGTGTATGCCGCTCGGCGTACGTACCTGGCCTGACAGCCACTCTTCCCTTGATGGAAATTCTACTTGGAAATTTCTTCTCAGTCTTAATCTGCCATCTGGAATATTGCCTTTGGTCGCAATGATGGGTAGATCCCTACTCATTTTGGCGGCGATAGTCGTATGGCTATTCCCTGTGTAGTCCGTTCGCCATAGGCCGCTGTCGATCATCCTTTTGAGTTGTTCTCAATGCTCCGGTAATACCCAAACAACATACTACTTAAAATATACCAAACAAACAAGCCAGCCGTTGCATTCTGGCCAGTTTCTGGGCATTAGTGGCTCTGGCCACCGCTGGCCACCAGACCACGGATCCATAGGAAATCCTCGGTCTTATCACAGCAGTGTACAGCCACTGGAGGATGTAAGGTTTTAAACCCCACTTCCTACCTACCGTTCTCCTTAGTTGCCACATAATCGCGATTGTCTTATTCACCACCTGTTCAACGTGTGCCTTCCACGTCAATTTGCTGTCTAAAATAACTCCCAAAAATTTGACTTGTTGACTTAGGCTCAGTCTGATCTGGTAGAGTATGGGATGTATAAAACCTGTTAGATTTCGTTTCCTTGTGAAGAGAATGACTTCGGTCGTCCCTGGGTTTACTGAGAGACCATTCTCCTCACACCAACCTTGAACTATCCGACACGCCACCTGCATACGCTCGCAGACCGGTCTCACGAACTTGCCCGTGATCATTACTAGCCCGTCGTCAGCATATGCTTGTGCGTAGAATCCCTCAAGATTTAACCTTCTCAGGAGGCTGTCCATCACCAGGCACCACAAATGTGTCGAGAGGCAGCTGCCTTGTGGGCAACCCCCTCTTACCCCGGCTTCGACGCGAACTTCTCCCAGCGTGGCGCTGATCTTTCGGTCTTCCAGTGCCGTTTTTACCCACTTGACCAAATGAACTGGTGTTCTCTTGGCCTGGAGGGCTTGACAGATAGTTTTCGTTTTAGCCTTATCGAAAGCTCCTTCTACGTCAAAGAAGAGCGCTAGCGCCATTTCTTTGTTTTCTATTGCCTTTTCAGCCCTTCTAACTACAGAATGGAGAGCCGTTTCAGTCGACTTCCCCCTTCTGTAGGCGTGCTGATTATCATGTAGAGAAGAATCAGTTAGGATCTCTTCCATGATGAACTTGTCAATCATTTTTTCCATTGTCTTCATTAAAAATGAAGTTAGACTTATAGGCCTAAAGTACTTGGGATGGGAATAGTCTTTCTTCCCTGCCTTGAGGATGAAGACAACATCCGCTGCTCTTCAAACTTGTGGAACGTACCCTAGTGCTATGCCGGCCTCGAATACTCTCTTTAAGTACTGGAGTAACGTGTCAAGGCCCGCCTGCAGCATCATGGGTATAATTCCATCCGGCCCTCCTGCCTTATATGGACTGAACTACCCCACTGCCCAAGTTATGGATTCCTCAGTCACCACACTGCGGGCAAGGTTCCAGTCAATCTCTGGCTCTGGTTCCTCGTCCCAGTTGGTAGTATGTACCTCTCCGGGGAAGTGGGTTTTTAGAAGAAGCTCTATCGTTTCCTCTCTGTTCGCCGTCCATTGTTCGCCTGTTTTTAGAGAGCCAATCTCTTTTTGTCTTTCCGAGCCCAGCAGCTTAAGCAGACGCGCTGAGTCCGAGAGAGACTCCATCTCTCCACAGAATTTCCTCCAGCTGTCTCTTTTGCTGCGTCAGACCTCGATTTTAAATTTCCTTCTGGCTTCCAGATACACATCCCAGAGCTCTTGCCGCCCTTTCCTGAAAGCGTGGCGGTGTGATCTTCTTACGTCTTTTTTAAGACGGTCCAGAGTATCACTCCACCAAGGCAGCCTCTTGGCGCTCGCTTTCTTAAATGGGCACGCTTGTTCATAGGAGTCGATGATTATACTGTTAGCTTTACCACCTCAATTTCTAGTTCTTGTTTTGACGAGATAGCCTGCCCTAAAGTTCCCATGGACATTACCAGACTTTCCCTAAATTTGTTCCAGTCTGTTGCCCTCGGAATTATTTTCAGTGGCTTCTCCATCTTATCCGATTTAATTTCGAATCGGATCATTCTATGATCGGACATAGTTATGTCCCTACTTACCCTCCAATTGACTACCTTTTCCGCAAATGCTCGAGTTACCACTGTAATATCGATAACCTCCTGACGAACCCGATTCACAAAAGTTGGTTCCGCATTTAGGTTAGCTACTTCAAGGTTTTCCGATACGAAATACTCTAATAAAGCCGTACCTCTCGCGTTAGTGTTAGTGCTCCCCCAAAAGATATTATGCGCGTTTGCGTCACACCCCACGATTAGTGGAAAACCTTTGTCTTTACTGTATTCTATTAACCTTATTAATTCTTACGTTGAGGGAAGTTGCGCGCTATCATACGGAAGATATAAACTGCTAATTAATAACTTATGTTTTGTGCCACTCACCATGTATTCCCGCAGGATCACCGTGATGTCCTTGGAGCTTAGTTGTGGTAACAGAGTTCCCTGCAGCTCCCTGGACATCACGATACATGTCCTCGGCCTCTCTACTCCTTCACACCCGGCCACGCGGCAGCTAACGAATAATTATTATTTTAAAGAATCAATCTCAGATTCGTAAACCTCGTGATCTCTGCTATAAAAAAGTTCAGTAACAATTTTTCCGGTGAGATCGGTAAAGGGGAAGTCCGCTCATTCGGAGGTTTCAAGTCATGATAGAATATTAAATTCTGAGCCAAGACAAGACAAAGGCGAGAATATCAAGGTTAAATTGGAACAAGCAGCAAATCAGAAAAAAAATTAATTAAGAGATTCCTTATACTTCCGAAGATATTCAAAAAAATAAAAGTAAAAAATAATTTTTAAAAACAAGCCTTTATTTAAATGCACTTAAAAGAAGAAAATAAAATTTCAAGTAAATCAAACCCATTTTTTTGTTACATAATAAACATTTTTATATGATATAAAAGCTTGTCGCGAGATTTTCTTGTTTAAATTTCTCGCGACAAGCTTTTATTATCATACAAAAATGTTTAATATGTAACAAAAGAATGGGTTCGATTTACTACAAATTTTTTTCTTCTTTTTAGTGCATTTAAATAAAAGCTGGTTTTTAAAAATAATTTTTTTACTTTTATTTATTTTTTACTTTTTAGTAGGTATTATGGGATAACAAAATCACAAATTCAGTAAATATTATATTTTTATTTATAAAACTTAGATTCGTAGTATATAATAAAAGCCATTTTGAATCCGCCATTTTGAATTTTTTGATAAAAAACGTATATTCCTTGTCCCTAAAAACTCCCTAATACCAATTTTAAACGAAATCGAACATACTTTAAGTAGTGCCCTCACCACTAACCTTTAAAGAATAGGGGGGGGGGGGGCGAGAGTGTAAGCAACACCATAGTTTTAAATTATCATTTGAACTACAAACGCATACCAAATTTGAAGCCAATTGGATATGTAGAAATCAGCTAAATTTGAATTTTCAAAATATGATAAAAAAATCATAGTCCTTGTCTCCTTGTCCTCAAAAATCCCCAACGCCACCCCCCCCCTACCTCTAAAAGGGGGGAGGTGTAAACTTAACAACATTATAATATTGTATTGTCATCGGAACTATAAACGTGTACCAAATTTCAAGTCAATCGGACATATAGAAGTAGTTCTAATTCAGCTTGCAAGATTTGATTACAGACAGATACACAGGTGAAAGTAAATAAAAGCTTGTAAAAAAGTAAATTTTTCTAATTCAAATTTTATTTGTTTAAGTGCTTGTAAAATAAATAACACTTTTTTGTGATATTTTTTAAAGCTTTTCAGGATGCCGTACTTTGTTTCGTATTTTTTGTGCCCACGTCATATTGATTTTTTTTAGATACGAACCTGGTCAATTTTTTACTTCATGTTGAGGTATTTTTAGGCCAACAAACCGAAATATATTTAGTTGAAATAGATTAGCAATGTTTTGTGACTTAAAATCATGTTCTATGATTTTATGGCTTACTTAATGCGGTCCACTTAACCACAGTTTATTATAAGTATTAAATTTAAAAACTAAATTGTTGTATTTAATTAATTAATAATACCTGTTTAATTTACAGCATAATAGAAATATGTAAATTAATTTCTTCTTAACAACAATAAAAACCATAATATTAACAAACTAAAATACTAAAAGGAAAATATTTAAAACTAAACAATTTATTACTAGCACCCATAACCACAGAAAATGTTCAAATAAATTGCCGTTTACTTTTGTGCATTGAATTCCCTTTCGATATATCTTTTTAATCATTGACCTTTGAATTACTACATCTAAATTGTTTACAAGAATTTTATAAACTTTATATTTTAACAGTAATAAAGTTTTTTTTTAATTTTTTTCTTTTAGTATTTTAGTTTGTTAATATTTTAGTTTTAATTGGAGTTGGGAAGACATTAGTTTTGTCATGTAAATAGGACAAGTATTACTTATGTAAATACAATAATTTAGTTTTTAAATTCAAAGTTTATAATAAATTTTAGTTAACATACCGTATTAAGAAATTCATAACATCCTTGAAAGTGGCTTTAAATGCCAAAATATTAATATACAATTTCAACAAAATATGTTTCGGTTTAAATGCCGTAAAAACACATAAGGTTCGCATTTTAAAAAAAAAAACATGACGCTGGTACAGGAAATGAGAAACGTCGTATTTAAAAACGAGTGTCTTTTATTTTTCAAAAACTTAAAAAATAAACAACAAATGAATTCAAACTCTCCTCTCAAAAAAATAAATAAATATAAAATAATCCCTCACGAACTAGTACAAAGTTAAATTTCTATCTCATCTTGTACTCAAAAACTTTGCACACCCATTCTAAATGTTGTGCCTCCATCTAAAAGAAGATAAGTTCCCTTAAAAAAAAATATTTCTCACCGAGCTAGACCAAAAAAGCTTTTTCTATGCCTGAAAGCTAACTTTGGTTCAGTTTTTGAGAGAATTTTTTTAAGAGTTACTTCCTTGAGAAATGCAACAAAAATTTTAAAATAGGTTTCCTAAATTGCGAAAATAATTTCGAACAGATGCTAGGTTGACTTGAAGGATGATTATTTTTAAGGGAAAAAGTTTATACACATTTCTGAAAGAAAATTTATTTTTAAAAGGTTGTGAAAAGTATCCTTTTTTGATTGCCTGAAATCTTATTGAAAACGGTTGTAACTGAAAAAAATGGATAAGGACCGGAAAATGTAGGCATTTTTGATGATTAGAGACACACTGTGGTAGTTTTTATGGCGGATTTCCAGATAAAATCATACTTGAGAACGAATCATTTTTGCAGTAAATATGTTGCTCTATTTACCTGATATGTCATTTAAAACGATTTGAAGATGGGAAAATAGGCCAGGATCGGGGAATTTGGACCGCTTTCAATCAATAAACTGCGGTTATGTGATATTATCAAGTAATGATTAAAAATCGAAGTTGTGGCAAGTAATATCAAAATATAGAACACCAAAAAAAATAGTATTTCATAATATTGATCTCCTATTAGTTTTAGATTTTTTTTTTTAGATCTAGGAGCAAATATGTATTTAATACCATCAAAGGAGTTAAATTTGTTGTTTCTTATACTGTCTTAATTTCATGATTATTCCAACGAATTCCTTATAATTAATAAAATAAATAAGACTTCCATAAATATCTGCCCTGACTCAATGGATAATAAATTATCCTTCAAAATATTAATGCACAAGCTAAATAATAATAAGATAAGATAACTATATATAGAAAATGCAGGTGAAGTACCGTCGCAAGTCAACAACATAAAAGTGAATTTATTAGCTGCTAAAAAACTAATTATATTGTTTTTTAATTGCATAATTACGCCTTGTTAAAATTATATCCGTATATTTAAATACAGTGTAACAATCGTAAAATTAATTAGTAATCTAGTTTGTAAACAACGTAATGGTTTTGTAGGGAATCACCTCAATATTATTAATTTGATAATTAAGTGCGTGATAGCGTGACCATGCAGAATCGACAGTTTTTAAATTTGTACAATAAACCAGACAGTTTTGTAAAAGCATCATAAAATCAGCGGTAGTAGGTATGCAGAGAAGTGTTGCAGAATATGAAAATAATGCGCAAAGTATTTTATTTAGTGTAACATAACAGCAATGCGTAGAACAATATTTAACGAACTCTCGTTAAAAAGAAAGTATTTACTTCTAATGGGTGGTCAATAATTCGTCCACCAGACAAAAGAGCGGTGACTCGTTTTATCAACAAATCTAACTCTAAAATTAAGACGATTTTTTCGCAGTGCCAATTTGAGCGATTTGCTTATCTGTTGCGGCCATAACGCTAATAATAAATCTGCGGCCATAAACCATCCAACAATACGAATTTAATTATGTTATAAACAAGAGAAACGCATCAAGAAGAATTTAGTACCAATTTTAATGCGATAAAAATTTGACGTCTGATTATTTTAAAGTGCTCGCCACGTTCCTAATTGTTGCAATCGACGGATTTTGGTCATGTTATATGAGATTTTCTAAATTGTCTTCAGGTTATGTATCTAGATGAGTATTAAAATACATGGCAAACCGACAAGTGGAGTACAGGTATGGATAATTATTGCCTATGTTCGAGACCCTAGTGGAATTTGGGGCGCTTCGGATATGCCCATCATCAAAATCTATATAACCTTGTTTCTCATCTTTCCAAAGAAACCGCGTAAAATTTATAGTATTGTGAGGTAGTGTGGCGAATTTTAAAGTATTTTAGCATCCTTTTTAAATAAAAGAAAAAAATTAAAAACTGGCAATTTACTGGGAAAATAATTCAAATTTTTTGGAGTTAAAAAAAGAATGCCTGCCTCAAGCCTCACGATACTGTTTTTACAACGTGTCATTCATTTGCCAATACGTCTCCTGTAACTCTAGTTTTTAATACTTTACGAGTTTCAGAACAACCTCTAAAATCCTTTAACTTTAAAAAGCCCAATGAAAAGACATTTACCCAAGTGAGTTCAAGGGGCTTTGCGGGCCAATTAATGTTGCCACGTCGAAAAATGACAGGCCCAGAAAACATTAATTGGTCCCCAAGGCTCCCCGACCTCGTTATTCCAGATTTTAATGTGGATTTATAAAATCAAAGGCTTTTAGAGGTCATCCTGAAACTCTTGAAAGTGTTAAAAACAGACTCGCAGAGGAAGTAAAGACCAATTATTATGGTGATGCTTACTTATAATTAAATTAATTTAAAGACGCTATTTTGAGAGAAATAGAAGTATTGTTAACATATTTTTCTAATAAATTGGCATTCTCCTCGAATTTTTCTTTTAATTCGTACTATAACACTTTAAAATTAATCAGTACTCATTACCGGATCCTATACATTCCTAGCAACAGTAAAACAATTGTTCTGGGGTGAGATGTTAGTTTGGGTTAGTTTGAGCTGATTTTGCGATGTTAGCAACGGGATCATGATAGGACATAATGATGTTAACCGAGACGCCCAGCAGTCCTATTGACGAGGATGAAGGAATGGTTGATCCTGCTATAATGATGTCAGGGCCCGCGCGCCGTATTGGCCCTCTTGGTAATCGTGGCTGCTTGGATCTTTGCTGCATTGAACTGGACCAAATTTCTGTCACCCCAATTTGAACTTTCTCCAGGTTTTGATTAATTGCTGTAATCTGCTCCTGTCTGTGGTGATAAGTCTCTGTCGCTGGAAAAGATATTTCTGATCTAAATTGGGAGACCAGGGTACTGTCATCCGCAAAACGGAAAACAGGATTATTCGATTCGGTCAGCAGGCCATTAATATAGATGAGGAACAGAGTTGGTGAAAGTATTGCGCTTCGAGGCACGCCCGCGCTAATGGTGAATGTGTCTAAAATCAACTGCAATGTGCAGAGATCGGTTCTTAAGGAAACTGGCAATCCAGCTGCAGAGAGGCTGGTAGTCCGAAGGACGGCAGTGTGTTGAGCAGTCCGTCATGCCAAACTCTGTCGAATGCCTTTGAAATATCCAACGCAATTGCGCGAGACTCTACGTAGTTCTCAATAATTGCCCTACTATGAGTGACATAGGCCAATATATCTCCTGTCGATCTCTCTTTGCGAAAGCCGTATTCATTATCGCTGATTATTCTGTTGCTTTCGAGGTACTTCAGTAGTTGATCATTGACTACACGTTCCATGACTATGGAGATTATTGGAAGCAAGGCAATTGGGCGACAGTTTGAGGGTGTGGTTTTCTTGCATTTTTTGGAACAGGTAGCATTTGAGTGACTTTCCAAGAAGATGGGTAAATCCCTTTTCCGTAAAATAGAGAAAAAAGCCTGGAAAAACGGGTGTTAGTTCGTTGGCGCAGTTCTTTAACACGATGGCAGGTATTCCGTCCGGTCCTAATGCCTTTTGCGTATCGAGCTCTTTAAGGATTTTATGAATATCACGGTGATGAAATTTGACTTCTGTCATGGTAGTGTTGATGTTCGATATGGTGGGGAGAGCCTTGCCTTGGGAGACGTCTAAGGTAGAGTGCGATGAAAACATTTTGGCGAGCATGTTTGCTTTTTCCTTGGCTGTAGTCGCCGTGATGTCACGTTCGTCTGTCAAAGGTGGGAGAGACGTTTTTTTGAAGTTATTACTTACTGCCTTTGCTACCAACCAGAAATTTCTGGAGCCACTGGGACATTGCAAAGGTTTATTCCTGATTCTTTGATTGTGTTGTCCTTAGGGTCATTGCTCCTTCTTATCTCTCTATGTATTCCATACTCTCTCCTCTTACATTCACTTCTATTCGGTGTTTTAGATCATCTTCTACCTCCACCTGTCGTATCCATCTTCTTCCTTCGAAACACCCACGATCTTTAGTTTAATCTTACATTCTCTTGTTAGGCATTATTTTAAAATGTTTGCTTCAGTTTTATAATTATATATAGCCATTTATTTTTCTATGAGTGTTTTCAGTGCCATCTACGAGTGTTCCATCTACTCCTTACTGGACTTTGATGTGTATTGAATTCAATTCGGCATATATTTTTATGTCATCTAAAACCTTATTTATGGTCTTCTTTTTCTCCTTTTCTCTGAGAACCCATATTCTTAGTAATATTGCATCCTCTTTGACATCACTTCAAACTTGTTGGATTTAGCATTATCTAACAGTTCCATATATAGCCTCTTCTAGACTAAACTTGTCATCACTACGATTCGAGATATATTTTCAGTCATCTTCCACCTCATTTGTGATCTCCTTTTTCCTCTTTTTATTGTTCTTCTTTCTCAAAAACATTCCTCTTTAATGTAACATCATTTTAAAATTTTCATTTCAGTTTTATACTCCATTTCAGTTTTACGTGTCTTTTCAGTTTTGCCTCTCATGTTAAGTTAATTCTTTTTAAGGAGTTATATCTTTATTATCTGCATGGCTGAGTAGTCACTTCGAGCTGATATATTTTTATAAAAATGTTTCTCCTCATCTATGATCTTGCTTTTCTTCTTTTTTCTGATAATATTTCATCTTTCACAATCTGGCTTATCACTATTTTAAAATTTTCATTTAAGTTTTACTTGCATTTCATATTCAGACATTTTTTTTCTAATTTCTTTAACACCTTCTTTGGCAACATTTCAAAATTTTCAATTTAGAATGTTTATATATATTACCTTCTTCTTCTTCTACTTTGTCAGTCCTCACTCGCCCACTCCTGAGCATAGGCCTTTCCTAACATCTTCCACTCCCATCTATTCTGAGCCACCTGATACCATCGATTACCGGCAATCTGTCTGATGTCTATCCTTCGCAGGGGGTCTACTGACACTCCTTTTCGTTGCCCTTGGTCGCCACTGCATGATTCTTGGTGTCCATCTCCCATCCCTCTGTCTTGCGATGTGACCCGTTCATTGCCATTTCAGTTCCGCAATTCTGTCCACTATGTCCTTAACGCTCGTTCTTCTGCGAATCTCTTCATTTCCAATTTTATCTCTGAGAGATATTCCAAGCATCGACCTCTCAATTCCTCTTTACATTACTAGAAGCTTTTTCGCATTAACTTGTGTAAGAGCAACTCTCTCAAGTCCATAGGTAGATACTGGCAGGTTACATGTATCATAATACAATTTTCATTCTATATTGCTGAACATTGTGTTGTCTCTCAGTATATGGGACATTTTTCCAAATTCTGACCATGAGAGTTGGACACGTCTCTTAATCTCACTTTCTCGGTTGTCTTTTCCAAGTTTGATGGTGTAGGTAGTTGTATTCATCAACGTCTTGGATAATAACGTTGTCTACGAGAATTTGAACATTTCCTGAGGTCATTATTTTTGTTTTTGAATAATTCATTTTTGGACCAATCCTCCCTGACTGCTGATTCAATTCCGAGAGCACTGACTCGATCTCATCTATATCTTTCGATATAAGCACAATGTCATCAGCAAATCTAAGATTGCTCAGATATGATCCATCGATCTTGATTCCCTTTTTCCCCCATAGAAGCCTCTTAAAAACATCTTCCAGTGCGAGGGTGAGCAGCTTTGGTTTAATTGTATCACCCTGTCTTACTCCACGTTTAATTTTAATATTATTTGTTTTCATTCCTTCGTCGATTTTTATATGGAAGGATGCATTCTGATATATATTTCTAATGAGTGTTATGGATGTGGAATCGATTCGAGCATTGTCCATGGACATGAGTATTCGCCATATCTTTGATCGAGCTATGGCGAATATATTACCTACAAGTGACATTTTCGTCGATCTCTCTTCTAGACTAAGCCTGCCATCACTACGATTTTAAATATCTGTTAAATTGTCTTCCATCTCATCTATGCTTCCTTCCTCTTCTTATTGTTTTTTTTTTTCTCAACATCCATAACTTCCAGTTTAATATGATATTATTAAAACTTCAATTTTCTTGTCGGACATCATTTTGAAACTTTTATTTCAGTTTTATATTTTATTTTAATTTTGCATCTCATATTTGGTTAGTCCTTTTTTAAACATGACTGAGCAGTCACTTTGAGCTAATAAAATATTTTCAGATCATCTTCACCCTCATCTATGATTTTGCCGTTCTTCTTCTTTCTTGTGAACATATAATATGATCTACAGTTTAATATGATACTATTCCATCTTTCATAGTCTTGCTTATCACCATTTTAAAATTTTAATTTAAGATACTTGCATTTCATATTTAGACTTTTTTTTTCTAAAACCTGATCTATATCCTTCTTTTTGACCCTTCTTCTGAGCATCCATTACCTCAAGTTTAGTATGACAATATTCCATCTTTTTTGGCATCAGTTCAAAATTTTCAACTTAGGATTTTCATATACATTACCTACAACCTACAAGTGCCATTTTCATCGATCTCTTTTGTAGGCTGTATCAATCGCTACGATTCGGAATATCTTTTAAATCATCTTTAACTTCATCTATAACCACTTTCTTATTTTTCCTATTGTGTTTCCTGCTTTTAAACATCCATAACCTCCACTGTCATATGATATTGTCACATCTCGATCTGCGATCTGGTATATCATCTTTCTTCTCATCTATGGTCTTCTTCTTCTTTCTTCTGAACACCCATGATCTACAGTTATCCCCATTTTAAAATTTTGATTTTAATTTTACTTGCATTTTATATTCAGACAAAATTTCTACCAGCCGCATGTTTGATATTTGTAATGCTATTTGATCTATCTGTCTTTTATGTTATAATGGACATTTATTTCGATACACCGTACCTCCTTAATCTGATTATCTTCTTCGTCATTTTTCTTCGAATATCCATTTGTATCCAGTTTAATCTGTATCATCTGTACCTCTCTACCGATCTAGGAGTTTTCATTAATTCCGCTTCTTTCGTGATTTTGGTAGTTTGATGAATTTCAGTGTTTTATGACTTATTCATTTGTGTTTTGTGCTTCTATAATTTTTATTTCATATTATTGATTAGTTATTACTTTTATCCCGATATAGTTCATATTTGCTGGCTCTTCAGGTTGCGTAACCCTAGTGAGAATCCATTCCCTAAAGATCTTGCTTAGAATAGCCCCTCACATAATAAATGAAATCAGTGAGGATAGACTGAGAGTGATACAGGAATATTAAGCAACATATTTGAAATTGAAATCATGACGAGTATGCAGTGGCCATAAGATCAAATACAATCGGATTTGGCACCCAGAAAACTCACGCATTACCCCTTTGCTATTCGTGAAGTAACAAGTAAGGGAGGGAAGTTGCTAAAAGGCACATTTCCAACTACTGGGGCGAAGGCATTCCGAAACCCCAGGATATACTCGATACCGCTAACCTATTAGAGATCAATGACCTGGACGAATTATCAAGAACAAAATTTGATGCAATTAAGTTGTTTGGCAAAAATTGTGTCTCGGCTCAACCACAAGACCTAGAGCTCTGGCGGTGTTTCGGGAGACGTCAGATTGGAACATAAAGTTGAAACAGCCCAAACATTAATTGGACGTCTCAGAGGTGATTTAGTTATTGTCAATAAATGTCGTTCGTTAGAGCTCTTGCAAGCTGCTACAGACTTAAGTAGTAAGTACATATCTGCATCTTCTAGATACTAAGGCGGGTATATCATCTAGGAGGGTTTCGAACGTCCAAGAGGATGGTTCCGGCCGTAATACCCAATTAACATTTGCCAAAATCTGCCTTGAATAACTACAAATGAATCTCGGAGGTTTGCTCTGTCCTCTTCTTCACGTGTATTGCCATAAAGTAAACTGCCCAACCTCCAACGCTAAATAAATTCATTAAAATCAAATGATCCAATTGGAAAGTGTATTTAAATTTAAGTTATGGAACACTATATTTATTTTGTTCCTCCTGGTCAAATCGAGAACGTATGCCCTCTTGAAGCGACATGCACACAAAAATAACCTTGAGCGGATCGCGGCGTCTCTCTCTCTCTTTCGGAAAACAAAAGTTGTCAGGTCAAGAACCGCACCGGTCTCAGCTCCATCGGGCCTACGCGACTCATTTTCATAACGCACTTAGATATGTGTCATTTGTGCACTTTTTGATCATGGCCGCACACTTTTTCCGCCTGCGTTTGCCTTCCTAATGATCGGTAATTAGCTTTTGCAGCTTCATGTACAGCACCGCTTTAGAAGAAATGTATAGCTTATTTTTGGTATTCTTATATCAAATCGCAGTTCTTTTGAAGGGATTCTAGAAGAAAATATGGCATAAAGTGATTGGCATTCAGATATTTAATGATCAAAGCTTGAAGACAGACAAAAGAATCATAGACATGTCTAAATTAAGTAGGTATTGACCAAACGTGGCGCAAAATTGAAGACAGCGTCACATCCATTGCAGAAGATAAACTAAAAGCAATTCAGGGAACAAAAAGATGAAGGTGAATAACGATTAACATTTTGAAGCAACAAAATACAAATAAAGTTCATAGAATAATTATAGGGAAGATAAATATGATACAAGAGTTGTCGTTACTGAATGAATGTGAAAATATAGAGAATCTAGAAGATATGCCGGGAAACTTTCAATCCATATAGAAAAATGTAATAAAGAACTAAAAAAAGGAAAGCAATAAAGGGTGAAATTGGTTAGCTAACACATGAATTCCTGATACTACGCAACAAAATGTGAAGATCCCAGTATATGTAGAAAACTGGAGGAAACACCGTAAAGATATTAGTGGTTCGATCAAGGACCAACTTAGAAACAAAAAATGGCTACGTGTTGTAAATCAGGGAGTACGAATTGTGACATTTATAGCAATTGATAAAATTGAATATAAAGCGCCTATCGGAACTACCACAGAATCTGGCATAGACGATAAAGATATTTGATTGATTAGGAAATCAGCAAACAATTATCTGGATAAAAGAACTTTCTCTTTGGTTTTTGTCTGAAAAGGAAGTAAGGCAGAGCCACATAGATGCTCTCGCCAATGCTTGCTATTGCGTACTAGGAAAATTTATTCCAGAAGTTGAAGGAGGTGGTTTATTAAAAAGCGATGATGTAAATGGCGTAGGAAAGATTAGTGAAGCATATGACAGCCAAAAGGGTTTGATATGGGATGAAGAACGACGCTGCGCTACAAACAACCAGATGTTGAAAAAGTCAGTAAAATTTCAACGCAAGAGTAGAGCTCTGAGCAAGAACAAGCGAATCTTTCGAACGGAGAACTTTGTCAGCAATTTGAATCAGCCTCCAAATTCAAATTCTAGTTCTCCGATGCTGACTTTTATAAATATTGCTCTATGGTGCAAATGTTTCGACTCCGTTGATTGGTTCCTAATGGCAACGTCTTGAATCCTTCAAAATATCAATAACATCAACAACACCGAGCTGGGGAGGGTTCGGAAAATTTCTTCAAAATTTTGAAAGACCTAAATTACAGAAAAGTTGATATTACAAAGCAAGGATGAGGCTAAAAGAAATCATCAGAGAGTAGAGAGCAATGAGGAACATCCACCATATATCTGGGTCACTGTGATACCTGTTCATCATACCTTTTCAATTACTGCTGTAGTTCTTTAAGCATCTAAATCCTATCAAGAATATCATTTACTGTTTATATCTGACTATAAATAACGGTTTGTACGATGCATATTTACAAACATTTATTGAGATCTGCTCTTTGTGATCCAGATGGTCTAGTCAGTCAGTCAGCTTAAAAGTTATGGAACGTTGGAAAACTGTCCTTGCAGCGAATCTTCCGCTTATTTGTAAATTTAGAATCGATTCATTCTATGGTCACCCAAACCAGGTTCGTATTATGCGTCACAATATGTTGATCATAATTTGGATGAGAACTTCTGATAGGCTCACTAGAACTTGTTTCACATGAATGCTGTAATCTTCCGCCATGACGTGCTTGTGTATAAGTACCATCTAGTCTATTAAACCCACCGGACTTATTATATTTCAATTTTTGGTGGAATTGTCATCCTAAATAGTCTTTCATGTCTCTATTTAACTCCACATCTCCTTTATTTTCGACTGGAAATGTTCAAAATCCTAAATTTTGAACCTGATTTATTATTGATTAAATGACTTTAGTTAGGCACTGAGCTGAAGCAACTCTTTTGTTTGATCGCAACATTTAAATTAGTTCTGCTGCTAAATCTATTTGGAAGCAATATTTTCAGCTCAGAACTAATTATATACTGGTTCTGAATCTTGCCCAGACAGTCCTTCGTGCTTTGCGTGTCACTCACTATATACAAACCAAGAAATCTGATATCAGCTGAAATGTTTGGGAAAGTAGTGTGCTACGCTCTCCAATGAAACCAGTTGGCACTGTTTCTTTTAAAAGTATACAGTTCTAGATCCTCAGCAACAACCTATTACTAGAGGATAATGGTTTATAAATAATAAATCACTCTTCAAATTTCTTAAAGATGTTTCGAGGGCCAAGATGTTGATCAACTCCGCCTGGGGTACCACTAGGTGAATTGAATAGCTCAGATGGTGCCACTGCCGGTCCCAAGCCCGGAAAATGAGGACGGCGAGGCTAGCAATCTACCCTCCATAAAACAGTCGCTATGCTCATAGAACCCAAGCATTGCCTCGGAACAGGACGGATTCAATGTTGACGACACAAGCGAGGACAAGGAAAATGAGACGGAAAAAACACAAAAAGCAAATAAGATCATCCAGTGGAAAAGACCAGGAAATCATACTAGAACTACAGCACAATAAAATAGACATATGTGCCATATCTGAAACAAAAAAGAGAGGAAAAGGAACAGAACAATATGATGACTACTTTCTGATTTACTCAGGCAAACCAAAAGACACAACAGCAGCGTCGGGAGTTGGAATGCTGATTAACCAAAAATATCAGGAACTCCATAACCGACATTAAGTACACAAACGACAGAATAATATAAGTAACCCTGAAACTAGACAAACACACTCTTCATATAGTGTCCGTTTACGCACCAGATACTGGAAAGCCTGTCCAGGAGACCATCGATTTCTACGAACAACTCAAACTGTTGATAGAAACAATACCACAACATGAAGGCATAATAATAATGGGCGACTTAAACGGACGAGTAGGGAACGAGGTAATACCTGGAGTGAAGAATAGATTTAATGAGGAGGCAGTGAACGAGCGAGGTGAGAAGCTTGCTGAATTTTGCGCCTACCAGGAACTTAGGATTAACAATACATACTTTAAACACAAACCCCAACACAAAGTCACGTTTCAGTGCAATAGAGGGGTAACGTCCACAATAAACTAAATAATAACGAATAGAGCCATTAAACCAGAGCTAATACAGGATGTTAGATCGCTAACATAACTTAGTAATAGGAATAATTACAATGGCAAGACCACTAGCCAATAGGAAGGAACCGGACGTCCCAACTACAAAGTTCAATATCGAGTCACTAAAAACAGAAAGCACGCTGGATCTGTATAAACGACGCATATCCCAAAAATTTGAAAGGGAACCCGTCCTCCAGCAACACACAGTCGACCGCGCATGGGACATCCTACTAAACAACATAAACCAAGCAGCCGAGGAGGCACTAGGCAAGAGAACAGTCAACACAACGCCAAAACACAGAAATGAAAACCATGGTTCAAACCAGAGGTGAAGATACTGACCCATCAAAAGAAAAAAACCCACCTAACATACACAGCCAACAAGACTCCAAGAAACCACATCAAATACATCGAAACAAGGAACAGAGTAAAAAACCGCATAAGGAAAGTAATTTTTATGGAACCCAAAACGCATATGGAAAATGCTAAGAGCAACAAGGAGGGAATAAAATGAGACAGTACAATTAAATAACATCTCGGCAGCCAAATGGACCACCTACTTTCAGGGCCTGTATACAAACCGGGGCGAACAGGAACAACGAAGGCCCATGAAGCCGGGGAGGCTGAACCGCGGGGAAGCCATAGACATCGAGGATGTAGAACAATACACGGTGGAGGAAGTAATATCCGAAATGAAGCACCTGAAAAACGGTAAATCTCCAGGCCCGGACAACGTCCCCAACGAACTGCTGAAGTGCGGAGGAGAAGCTCTAGCCGGACAGATGGCCGAACTATTCAACAAAATATTGAAGAACGAAAATACACCAGCGAGATGCAGACACAGCATCACAATCCCAATATTCAAAAAGGGGAAAACCTCAGATCCGGCGAACTACCGAGGAATATCGCTTCTAGACACGACCATGAAATTATTCACTCGTATGCTGCAGCAACGTATTCTCAGTTACACCACAATAAGCGAGGAGCAGCAAGGTTTTCGGAAAAACCGTTTGTAGATTTGACAAGAGCGTTCGAAAGGATAAGGCTGGAGGACGATAGGAACTAGCCGGACCGCACGGGAATATCCCCAAGCATCACGGAGACGGTTAGAGAGCTCAACACAAACAACACCCAACAATACGAACAAAATTAACAACAACAGGAAAAATACAGCAAAGCACAGGGATATGACAAGGAGACAGTCTCAGTCCACTGCTATTCAACATGACAATGGACAGAATAATAGAGCAAATGCGCACGGTAGACCAGGGATACAAGATGGGAAACCTAAGAAACTTAAGACAATATGTTACGCAGACGACGTAACGCTATTCGCGGCCACGGAAGACGGGCTGCAATGGCCCTTACAAGCATTTAAGAAAGATGCCGAAAAAGTTAACATGGAAATATCAACCACCAAAACAAAAAGCATGGTGATCGCCAGGGAACCACGCAGATGCAACTGAACTAAACAACAAAACAATAGACCAGGTTTTTGAATTAAACCATCTGGGAATAACAATATCACCATATGGTGAACTCAAGAATGGCGTACGGAACCAGGTAAACAAGGCAGCCGGGATAGCAGGAGCCTAACGAACAACCATATAGAAAAATACATGTATATCAATCCCGAACAAAGTTAGAATATATAAAGCATGTGTCAGGCCCGTAATGACATACACGGTAGTAAACACGAGCTGACACAGCGGACACAAAAAGGATGGCACGAACCAATGAAATTAGAATACTAAGAATCATCATAGGGAACACACTTTGGGATCAAAGAAGGAGTAACGAAATTAGGGAAGAATGCAAGACAGAGGACCAGCACATATCCAGGATGGAGAACCATAGACTGGCAAAAATCACCAGAAACGGCAAACCAGCATCCGACAGACCACCAGGACGGCCTCCCAATAGGTGGACAGCTGGTCGTCGGCATCCCAGGAGGGACAAATAAATGGGTTAAACCTTAAGAATTCCGCAAAGAAGAAGAAGAAGAAGATGTTGATCGATTCACTACCCAAAGCTAGCTTGACTAACCCCAACCAGCCCATGGTTATAGTCTTACTGTGTTACATGTACCTGCCATGGTTATTCTCTATGACCACCCCCTGAACTCAATTCGTTAGATATGAGCGAATCCAGTTGAAGAACCAAATCTTGCATACCGTAAGCAGTCTGAAGTGGTCGACGCAGGCGAAGCTGTGGATAGATCTAGGAAGGCTTTAGTGCTTAACGCCGTCTTCTCCAATGATAAAACACCAAACTAAAGTAATTTCAAAGATTTGAGAAATGGCTGGCAACAAACTTTTAGGCCTATAATTTTTCTGCAGAGAAGGATTCTGTTTTTGGGATATAGAGCTGAGCTACGCCACTTGGTGTTTGGAGAGAAAAGACTATAATTAAAAGAGTTGAGAAGCTGAATGTTCTAAAATGTTGCTACTGTTGTCCAAGGATATTCATACATTACTTCCACTTCTTCGATGGTACGCTCACCCCAAAGGGCCTCTTGAACTTCTAGTTTGGGTTAGTTTGGGTTAGTCCGCGAGGGCTAGGTCTGCTTTCCCTCTGATGATTTGTTGCGTCTTCTCACAACTTTGGTTCATGTTTCGTACTTTTCCACCTCCTTTGAATTTTCGTCGTGAATGTTCACAGTGACAGTTACCTCATTTGTTAAAAGTTCTATTTCCTTGACTGGAACGAGCCTAAAGCTGACTGACTGACGCTGTGACTATTGCTTGTCCTTTGGGTCATTTCAAGATCGATCCAACGCAGCATTACTAGGTCTAATATCCACTACAGCATTATCTTCAACTTCAGATATCTTGTTGCCATCGTTCTAAGTGTGTGCTGTGTTATGCTGAAATTTTGTAGCAAATATTGCGTCCGTTTACCAAAATCAAATTATATTCAAATATTTCCATACAAGTTTTTAATTTGGTTTAATTGACGACTAGCTGCTAGCTGGAAGGATACGTACGATCGCTGGTGGAAATCGATCCTTCCGTCCGCTAATTACAATATTTCAACTGGGTGCCCGTAATGATAAAAACTATGTAGAACAAATCTTTCAGTGCGACACCTGTTTAGGATAAAGTGATAAAAATGAAACAATGGTTATATAAAGTAAATAAAAAACGATAATGATACAGAGATATTTGTATATTTGCTTGTGTTTTTGCTAAAGGTTGTCGCCATAAGAAGATCAGATATTATTTTTTTTAGAAGATGCCTTTGACAGAGAGTTTGAGTCTTTCCTCGTTTGATGGAAAAGTTACACTATAATATACCTACGTTTAGCAGTTTCAAGCAGCATCTCAATAGAGGCATGCTCGGTACTGAAGTTTTAAGTACCTACATAAAACATAAAATCATTTTAACTGGTGATCTATATATTGATTTTGAAGACATTAATTATCGTTCGACCTTGTCAGTACATAATTTATTCAACTCATTCAATATTAGCATGCATGTCCATCAATCCACTCGTGTAAGAGACGCATCATCTACTATAATTGATTACATTGCCTCTAACATCTTCGATGCTGTTCCTTGAGACGTTATTGACCCGGTTTTATCAGTCCATAATGCTGAGAGTGGGTAGATCAGGTAGGATTTACAGCACACATGTTTCGTGAGAGTTGCATTTCCTACGATTGCAGCTCTACATTGAATGCGGAGATTCCCTTGCAGTGCTTCCACGAGGCATTGGCCAACATTGTTAATATTTCCTTTCCGGTTCGCTGTCTGAGGGCGGTGCAGGGATTGCAAACGGTGGTTGACCAAGGACATTCGCACATCGTCGTCTAATCTAAGGTTTTGCAATACTGTACGGAAGAAGTACCCAAATAATGAAATGGTCCGGTCCTATTTCTTTCGGTACAGGAAAATGTACAGAAAAGTTATCAAAAATGCAAAAAAGATGTACTAAGTATTCCAAACGCTTGCGTGATTCCAACAACCAGCAAAAAGAATCTTGGTCCATTGTTGGTGAAATAACTGGGAGAGCTTCCAATAATACCAAAATATCCAATATTAATGCAAGCAACCTCAATAATAACTACTGCGCAGTTGCGTAAAATCTGACTAGGCACTTGCACCCTGCAACTGACCCTCTATCTCATCTCCCAAACGTCCGTGTTCCTGGGACGTTTCATTTTTCTCCAACCATATCTCAAGAAGTGGATGAAACTATCAAATCCATGAAACACAGGAGGGCTGATGGTGAGGATGGAATTTCCTTAAACATAATGGCTCAGTTACCAATGGATGCCATTGTCGCGTTGTCCTCCGGTATTTTTCCGTCTAGCCTGAAAGTTGCCAGGGTCATTCCCCTCTTCAAGGGAAGTGACCAGAGTTCCCCGTCAAAATATAGACCGATTTCTCTTGTTTCCACACTGTCAAAATTGGTTGAAACCCTTGCTCGTAAACGAATTACTTCTTTCCTAGTAAAACACAAGACAATAAATCAACAACAGTATGGTTTTCAACAGGGTAAGAGTATATCTGATGCTATGTTTGATCTCTTATCGAATTTATTTCGGGGTATTAACAGAGGGGAGGCCTCCGCGGCACTGTTCTGTGACTTATCTAAGGCGTTTGATTGCGTGAGCCACGGTATACTGTTGCGGAAACTATCGGTTTATAACTTTCGTGGTGTGGCTTCTGAGTGGATTTAATAATTTCTCTCGGACCATGTTCAGTTTGTGTGGGGGGCGTTTCGTCCAGTAAGCAGAGTGTCTCATGCAGTGTCTCCCAGGGCTCTGTCTTGGGGCCTACTTTGTTGCTAATCTTCATTAACGATTTTCTTCAGCTTGACTTGTCTGGTTCCATCACGGCTTTCGCGGATGATGCGTCTGTATCATGGGGTAATCACGACGTAAACCAACTAAAGGCTGATATTAAGGATAGGTGCGATTCTAATCTTCTCTGTCTAAACTTGTCGAAGACTCACATTTTTGGGCTTAACGGTATGGTAAACTTCTGATTACTTCTATTGATAATTCTAGGTTCCTTGGGTTGATTTTGGACGAGAGCCTAAAGTTTCGGCATCACATTCTAAAACTAAATAAAAAGTTGGCCTCTGACTGCTACTCTACTCGTATTACCTCTCAAGAATTGGGGAAGCACTTCGCTCGTAACATTTATTTTGCGAATGTTGAATCACACCTCAGATATGTCCCTCCATTCTGGGGTGGCTGTTCAAAGTATTTATTCCAATCGGTATTCATCCTTCAGAAAACAGCAGTGAGAAACTTATACAATGCCCATCTTAGAGCTCATTGCAAGCCTCTTTTTATTTCCAATAATATACTAACCCTTGCCTGCTTATTCATCTTAGAAACTGCTTTATTCATAAAAACAAAACCGATTTTCCTAATCGCCAACACATCCATTTCACGAGACAGATAGACCATATCATCATCATCATCATCATCATCCTTAGCCCATATCCATCCACTCCTGAATGTAGGCCTCTTCTAATAGTTTCCATGTCCGTCTATCCAGGGCAGTTTGAAACCAGTTTATCCCTGCTACTTTTTAGATGTCATTCCGCCATCGCTTTGGGGGTCTTCCTGCATTTCTTTTTGTGGCTCTGCATTATTTTGTTAGTCCACCTAGATGGGTTCTGCCTTGCAACATGACCTGCCCATCTCCACTTTAGTTCGGCTACTCTTCTCATAACATCCGTTACTCTTGTTCTTCTTCGAATCTCATAATTTCTTATGCGATCTCTTAGGCTGATTCCCAACATGGCGCGTTCCATGGCTCTCTGAGCTTTTCTGAGTCTTTCTGCACTCCTCTTTGTAAATGTCATAGTCTCCAGTCCGTATGTTGTGACGGGTAAAATGCAAGCCTCATAGACTTTCCGCTTAAGGTTGATGGGATGCTTTGAGATTTTAGAATGTAGCCTAGCCTACCGAATGCTGCCCAGCTAAGTTTGTTCTCCGGGATATCTCAGCTGTTTGGTTTTGTTTTCCCAGTCTGATAGAGTGGCTCAGGTATATGTATTCCTCGACGTATTCGAGAGCGCGGCCTTCTATAGTTATTGCTGTCTCTTCACTTGTCATTATTTTGGTTTTGTTTAGATTCATCGTAAGCCCGATTTGTTTTGATGTCTCCTGCAGTTCTTCCAACATATCTATCAGCTCATTGATATCATTACTAATGACAACAATATCATCAGCAAATCGGAGGTGATTTAGTTGAGTTCCATCTGTATTGATACCTTTGTTTCCCCAGGGCAGGTTTTTAAAGGCGCTTTTCAATGCCAATGTGAATAGTTTAGGGGATACGGTATCCCCTTGGTGGACACCCTTTTCTATTTTGACCTTATCTGTTGATGTCTCTTCGTCAATGGCTACTTGTAGTGTAGCGTTTTCGTAAATGTGTTTTATAAGATTGGAGTATCTTGGGTCCATTTTTGCCTCGTCCATTGCGTTCAGAACAGCCCAGGTCTCTACCGAGTCGAAAGCCTTCTCGTAATCGACGTACGCCAGATTCAGGAGTACGTTATACTCCGTGCATTTCTCTATCAGAGTACGGACGGTTTGTAAATGGTCACTTGTACTATATTCTTTTCTGAATCCTGCTTGCTCGACTGGCTGGTAGAAATCGAGCTTATTTGTCAGCCGGTTGGTCAAAATTTTTGTGAGGGGCTTGTACAGGTGTGAGAGAAGGCTGATCGGTCTGTAGTTTGCAATATTGGTGTTGTTGCCCTTTTTGAAGATTAAAATAACTTCAGCGTATTGCCAAGGTTTTGGTATTTTCTCTTCGTTAATTCATTTGTTCAGAAGGACACAAAGGGCATGTTCAAGCGTTGTTCCTCCCATTTTCAGCATTTTGGCGATAATACGGTCTTCTCTCGGTGTTTTTCTATTTTTCACCTGCTTAGGCGCTTTTCTTAGTTCGCTCCTGTTTACTTCTGGTACATCCTGCGATCCCACACTCCGAATTTCTTGCCTGACGCTGTCTGGTTTAGGCGGATTTGATGTATACAAGTCCTTGTAAAAGCCTTGGATGACATATTTATTACACCCTTTTTTTCTGTAAGAGTTTCCCCGTTTTTATCTTTTATTTTAAAAAGTTTTTTCCTTCCTCTAGACATGCGTGACCCAAGTACTTTCATGTTTGAGTTGTTTTCAATAGTTCTTTGTATTAACTGATTATTATAAGATCTCAAGTCTTTTCGGCTTTCTTTGTTTATTGTTTTACATACCTCTCTGTACTTATTTGAATATCTGCTCGTCTTTTTCCTTTGCTCCATCAGCTTCAGTGTGTTTAAGCTTAGTTTGGGTGTTTTTCCTGTTTTGTGATTACAGTAGATTTTCTTTGTTGCCACCTTTATACTGCTCGTTATCTTGCCGATAGCTCGTCCAATTCCATTTTCTTGAGGCAATTTAGGTTGTGCAGTTTTGAGTCTAGAATAGTTTGGTATTCTTCTGCTTTTGACATCAGGATTTCTGTAGTTGGATAATTCCGTTTTTGAACAGATATGTCTCGTCTGCCGGAGATTATGTAGTCTATTTCATTTTTTATTTGTCCGTTCGGGCTTCTCCAAGTCCATTTTCTTTGGAAGGGTTTCTTATAAAAGGTGTTTAAGCAATATAGATTTTGATGTTGGAGGTATTCCAACAGCATTTCTCCTCTGTCGTTTCTGCTTCCTAGCCCATATGATCCAATGTTTGATGAGTCGTCTATATTTTTCTGGCCAATTTTGGCGTTAAAATACCCCATAATGATGTGAAACCTAGCATTTCCCGACCTTTAAGCCTTCTCGATACCTTCATAAAATTGTTCGGTTTCTTGGTCCGAAGAGGAGCTTGTTGGGGCGTATACTTGGATTACTTGCATGGAATGTCTTTTATTGATCTTCAATATAATATAGATTACTCTGTTTGAAACGGCTTGCATTTTAGTGACTAGGTGTTTCAGTTTTCTATTTACCATGATCGCCACTCCACCAAGATGTGAGTTCGTATCGGCGTTCTTCTGATAAAATAAATGACCAGACCTAAGGGTGGTCGCATCCTCTCCTTGAATCCTTATCCTTATCCCTCGCCTGAGCCTCATTAGAGACATGGCTTAAAGATATATAACCACCTAAGCTTGGAGATGAAACGTAGCCAAAATCTTAAGACGTTTAGGAAGAAATTGAAAGACAAGCTGTTGTCAAAAGCATTTTATGGCATTGCCGAATTCTTCCAGCAGGATAGTATTTAGATATGCTACGTATGCTAAGTATTATTTAGTATTCTGTTAAGTGTGGTACTTTTGTTCTTAGGGTATATGTATTTGTGTCAAAATTTAATTGACTTCAAAATTGTGTATGTGTCAAAATTTAATAGTCAATAAGATTTTTTCATGGTAATAATCCTTGGACATAAAGCACTTTCATTCATTCATACCTAACTAAAACCGTATGTAAATACTGATTTAGGCAATATATGTTATTTTTATCTATTCTAATACGACGGTGATTAAATTTTAAATTTATAATAACATGAAATTCCTTTGTTTTGATATGATTTATGCAAATGTATCAGTGATGTAGCAAAATTGCGTCATATGTAAATGTATGTTAATTTTAAACATATTTATTCTTGATATCGGTTAGACCTACGTAATTATGAATTCCAACTGCAACTGGATGCCAGGAATAAGTTTTACCAATGACGTTAGTTGATGCATGGACATTTAATCAAGTTCAATTATTTCATTCATAAATTAAGAAACCAGATGTGCTCATTTTAAATTCATGCTTTTAAATTGACCTTATTGCAGAAGCTCATTATTTGTTAATTTAGTTTTGGCCTTCTGATTACACCAAAACTGTTACCAATAACAATAATAAATATAGGGTGTCTTAATTTCAAAACCAACTTTCCATGTCACGTCATATTTTACACAAATTTTTTGCTCACCCTGTATAATTTTACTGAAAAACTGTGAGGCCAATGTCAGTTTTCTGGTAGTATTGATCTGAAATATATCGCATTTTATTTACCTATATAAAACTGTTAAAAATTAATTAATATCTCAAAAATTTAGAAAACCATTAAAATATAGCTCATTTAAAATTCCGAAGATGCTGTTAGTTACAGATAAACCTAACAAAACTGCGGTATTACAAATATAATTCAAAAACAATGTGCCATTGAGCTTGTCGTATGTGCATCGATGGAAACAAAAACCTTCCAACCATTTACATTTTAGAATAAAAAAAAATACATTTCCATGCTCGTTTTACCGCATAATCTAATTGAAATTAAGCCGTTTCAACGTACAAAAATAAATCCCAACAATTGGGTAGGTTTTAGAAATTTCTGTAACAACTAAGTCAGCTACCTACACTACTTGTTGCACCCACCTAAATATTGACAATTAATTTTGTCCTGTATCGCCTTCACTAGCACCGATTTATATTTTTATTTATTTTATTTATCGCTTATAAGGTTGGACTATGGAAGTGTTTAGAAGTAATCTGGTGTAAGAAAGAAATTTTCATTTTCATTATCGGTTCAATAATTTGATATTCTAAAACTCTCTCGTAGAGCCTCAACATAATTGTGGAGTGCAAATAACACAATAGAGTGCAAAAAAATTATATTTATTTTAAAGTGAAATAAATGAAAATAACAGCAGGAAGGCCATTCCAAAAATCGCAGAAGAAATAATTATTATTTTGTAATTTTTAAGTCATGATTTCGGGAGAATCTTTCACTTTGACATTATTAATACTTTTTTGGATTTTTATTTTTATCATTTAATATCTTAATTTTTCTTGGACTGTTCTTAACTGGCCAACCATTTCACAGCATTTTATATTTTATAATGTTTTTCGTTGAATGGTGAACGTCTTGAATTTTTCATCCCTTCTTTATTTGAAACTTATGAGTAGATAAAGAGGTACCATCTTGATCAAAGGATTAAACTTGTTTAAAAATCAAGACCACTAGCATTATCTTTATTAATTAGTTTCTCTTATAAAAAGATATCGGTCTTCTCTCGTTAGAGGTGCTTCAATATAGTAGGAAGGTATACAAATTTTCGTGTCACTAACTTTCAAAAAAACACATCGACTTTTTATAAAAAAAAACGTTATGCGGTTATGATTGCACGATAGAAGTTAAAACTTAAAAGGCAAGAATTTGCTCCAGATTATTCGGTTTTCCAATAATCAAATATTACGTGGTTACGCATCCTATCAAATCCCCAAATGACAAATAGTTTAACTTCAACTAGGTCACTCTATATAAAAGGGATCATCATTTCTAATGTGTATTTTTGTACGCTTTTTTTTGCATAGAACCGCGTCAAGAAGTTGAATAAAAAAATCTTTATTTCTTTGACCTACAAACCGATGTTTTTCCTTTTTTTCCTCAAAAGTCCATTTTCCCGACAATTTTAGAAACTTTTAAATAGTTTTTCCTCTTTAAATTTCCTATCGAACTGTCGTCGTCTCGATTTTTCAATCCTTGCGACTTTTTTGACATTAGAACGACCCAAAAGGACCTTTTTTAAAAAAAATACTCGCCATTTTTCGATCATCGAAAGAAAATTTCATCAAAAGCACATGTGACATAATAACTCAGAAACGGAAAATCGGATCGCCAAATACAAATCGTAAGCAGTGTTGCCTAAAAACACAAATTTCACTCGTAGCTGTTTTCGATAAAACTACATACCCGAGGGTATCGCATTACATAACGGCTGAATTTCATTCACTACCCAAGAAAAAGTGTGCTGGATGCGTCTAAAGAAGTTTTCACTTTAAAAACTTTCATTTTTTGTCTTTCTCTATACCATAGAAAAATCCTTACTTCTTCATCTTTTTCTCAGCAAAATCAAAAGTTCTTAAATTTCCAACGCAGAGAAACAAGATATTTAGTTATAAAGAATTGCCCTAAGATACTTGATACGTATATTATACTACCGACTAAGTTGGTACCTAACAAGCGTCCACCTAAACCTAAGATAACTAAATAAATGACATGATATTTTAATACTAAATGATTATTCTAACACTGCAGTTTTTAATGTTTTTCGGGTTCATGCATTCCTTCCTGGTGGGACGTCCCATGGGGGTCCTAGTCCTTGTTCTCGATTTTCAGAGCATCACCTCGTGGATCATTTGGTGGATTTTTCTGAATCTCCTCTATGGTCATCCGTCCTATGTTCCTGATTATCTCCTGCGTCCTCGTCGTGTACCTGAAGAATTTCGCTTAAAATACGTTAGTGATTTTAGACTTAAGTTTTCCCCTAGATCTAGGGACTTTTCAGGTATCAAAAAATTTTGCTTCCATTCCTTATTCTTGGGATATTACCTTTATTTATGTTAGTACGTCATCCTCCAAAGCAAGGCGACTGCTAAAAAAGAGCCGAGAGGACATCAGGAACTTGGTAGGTATTCTGACTGGGCATGGAAGCCTAAACAGACATCTGCACCTTATCGGCGTGAGGGACAGCCCACTCTGCCTGAACTGCGGGACAGGGGAGGAGTCCTCATACCACTATATAGGAATTTGTGATAGGTGGAGTCGCCTAAGGAGGAAGATACTGGGAGCACCAACACTTGCTCGGGAAGATCTAAAGGATCTGGACTGGGAGGACGTCCTCACCTTTATCAAGGTGACGGGCCGTTTCAGTGCGGGCCGGGTGTTGGAAGTAGCCAGGTAGGGGAGGGCGGATCGGGGATGGTGAAAAGGGACTTATAGGCCTACTTACCGGGCTTCGGCCCCCCCACCCTTACTACTACTACTACTACTACTACTAGTACGTCATCCAAATATTTTTAACAAAAAGTATTTCCCGATTTTTTTTTTGTAAAAGTTGTCAGATTTCACTATTTTTCCCAAATATACAAAACTATAAAACTTCTATTATGATTATCGTTTTCTTGGTTGGCATGACACACTCTTTGTTAAAAATATTTGAACCGAAATTTTGTCCAGTAGTGTTCAAAAATAGTTAGCTTTTGAACACTTTTTTGACAAGCAGTCCGTAAGTAGGGAGCAAGATGCACTCATTCACTAGATTTTTGAATAGTCCCCAGAACAATGAACATATTCCCTAGGCTGGCATCACTGCATTTAATTTGATTAACTGCTAGTTCACAACTTGCATTCCGTTTGCTATTGGTTGGAATAGTCACGCAAAATGCTTTTTTTAACGGGTAATTGTTTAGTATAGGTCCTTCACATAAAATGACTATTTTGTTGTTATAGAAGGTAAGAGTTCATCTTAAAAAGTAATTTTATACAAAAATTTTTTGGTTCTTAATATATGTCCTCATAAAATAAGTATTTTGTTATTACAGAAGGTTAGAGTTCACTTAAAAAGTAATTTTATACATAAATTTTCTGGCGGAAATCATAATTTATGGAAATATTTAACATTTTTTACCTACTAAATAATTAGTATAAGTCCTTCAGATAAAGTGACAATTTTGTTATTATATAAGGTTAGAGTCCATCTTAAAGAGTAATTTCATACAAAAATTTGGGTAAAATTTCTCTTAGTTTTAATCAGTTATATAAAAAACAATTTTTTTTTCGATATATGAAAGCCTCCCTAAACACAAAATGATTTTTTTTCTCTGGAAATGCATTATTTTCATTTTTCCAACATAACTGAAACCAGTTATATAAAAACATATTTCTGCTTTACCTTCTAAACACTTTTCTAAACATAAACACACGAAAAACTTGGTGCGGAAATATATCATTTTAATTTTTTAATAGAATATTATAACCTTTAGAATAACTGAATTCAGTTACATGAATGCATATTTTTGTTTCACATTTTACACATTCTTCTAAACATAAACACACAAAAATATCCAAGCCTTTCTTCACGCAAGTGCGTAGTGGCTTAAAGGAGATGAAACTAACCAAAGCTAACCCAAACTAACTAAAGCTAACCCAAACTAACCAAAGCAAACCCAAGCTAACCAAAATTGTTTCGCCTAGGCTTGCATGAAGAAAGGCTTGCGCTTCGCGCAATCCTTTCTTCCCGCAAGTGCGTAGTGGCTTAAACGAGACGAAACTAACCGACATTAACCAAAGCTAACCTATACTAACCAAAGCTACCCCAAACTAACTAAAGCTAACCCAAACCGTTGTTTGAGTAAAGGAGTACTCCAAACTAACCAAAGCTAACCCAAACTAACCCAAGCTAACCGAAATTGTTTCGCCTAGCCGAATTTAACTAACCCAAACTAACCCAAACTAACCCAAACTATAGCATACAATTTATTTATTCTTATTTTACGAGATAAACTAACCAAACTAAACCAAATATTAAAAAAAAACTAAAAAAAATGTCCGTGTTGTTGATGCTCAATAAGTTGAAGCGAACGCAGTATCGCGCTGTTATTTTTTTTTTTCTAATCCAAACTCACCGGATTTAACTCGAACTAACCCAATACAACCCAAACTAATCGAAATTAACCCAGAGTTTGCATAAATTATCATTTGTGCCAGAAAATGTTTGTATGGAATGATTTTTTAAGATGAACTATAACCTTCTATAATAACAAAATAGTAATTTTAAGTGAAGGACATATACCAAACAATTACTCCCCCCGTAATTGTTTAGTATATGTCCTTCAAATGTAAGGTAAAAAATATTCAATATTTCCATAAATTATCATTTCCGCCAGAACATTTTGGTATAAAATGACTTTTTAAGATGAATTCCAACCTTCTATAATAACAAAATAGTCATTTTATGTGAAGGACCTATACTAAACAATTACCTTTTAACGTTGTAAAAATTTTTCTTTATTTTGGGGTATGCCATGGGTTAGTTTTGGTTAGTGTTGGTTATGCCCCCGTAGCGAGCGGAGGACCATGCGTGAAGTGAAATGTTAGACATTCTAAAATAGTAAACAAATGCTACGCTCGACCAATAGTAAACGGAATGCATGTTGTGAATTAGCCGCTCCTTTGATTCGCTTAAGTTTAGGTAATTTGTTTCCAGACTTAGAAATTTTTCATAATAAGCGAATTTTGCTCCCGATCAATGGTTCTATCCAATTCTATGAAAAAGTAATAAATTCAACGATTTTCTAAAATTTATTGGATAAGAATCTTGGTTTGTTTGAGCCACAAGGATCAAAACCATAATTTTTAAAACAAAGAATGCTAAATATTATTTTCATTTTCTCCTAAAATATCTAAAAAAAAATTTAGAAATGCTTATCAATCCATCTGTTAACACTGGTACCACATAATAAAGATAAGCAAGCATTGTTCCATTGTTCTGTCCAAAAAGAATACTTTTTTGCGTGAAGTAGAAACTGGAAATCTCTAGAGAAAGTAAGGGTTATTTAAAGGTGACAATTAAACTCAATACAAGAATGCGTAATAATTCGATGTTGCAAAAGATTGCTGAAATTACCTAGAGGTTATTTAAACAAAAACAGAAGTATTAAAAATGGTGTTTTAAAGCAAAAACTTTTTTCTTGTACTTTATCATATTGGGGTTTGTCGACTTTTCAGCTAAAGTTCCCTTTCAATTGGATAATCATTATAAAAAAAAAAGAATACAGAAATACTAGAAAATGTCAATCAAAGTAAACCTTCATACATTTTTACTTTTAATAACGATGCTATGCAATGATAATAGGGAGAAGTAAATGTTTTAGTCAATTAATAAATAAAAGCCTTTTTATTTTCGGTAATATTTTATCATAAAATTATTATTAAATAAATGATTCATTGTAGGTTCTAACTATCTTCATGTTTAATAAAATTAATATATTTTTTAAATTTACGTTGTTTCCCTGACTAATTTGCTTTTAATTTTTTTTACTTTTCAGGTTTACTTTATTTTATGCCTTTTCAGCCAAAGTTCCCGTTTAATTGCATAACTATAGAAAAAAAAATAAGAATGCAGAGATACTTAAAAAATGGCAACTTAAAGCAAAACAAATCTTCTCGAATTTTCACTTTTAATAAAGGTGCTTTGCAATGATAATACGGAGAAGTAATGTGCCTCACCTTTACAAGCACACAACTGAAGTGAAACTTCTGAAAGATTTAAGAAATTGAGTTTTTTTAAAGTTTTTTTTCTCAACTTCTGCCCCGGTTTCGACGCTTTTATTATTTTTATTTTTTTTGACTTTATTTGCCGAAACGTTTCTCTAACTTTATTTTTTTTTTCATTATTTCGTTTTATAATCTCCTTATTATCTTTCCGAACAATATTTTGTTTTTTTTTATTAATTTTTTTTTATTTCTTATTATAATACTTTTATTAGCTTTCCGAACATTTTGTTACGTTTTTTAAAATTTTTTCCAATTTTTTAAAAAATCTTTGTTTTTTTTCATAAAGCATTTTTTTTCTTTCCATTTTTGCCTTCCCCGACCTCGCAGCTGAATTCCTTCGCCTTCTTTCGCCGAAAATCGCGTTTCCTAACTTTATTTTTAACTTTTTTTTTAAATTTCATTTTATAAAATTTTTATTAGCATTCTGAACAATTTCTTACGTTTTATTCAATATTTTCCCATTTTTTCGAAAATTTTTGGGTATCCCGGGAGTGGGGGTATATGTCCCCTCCCCCCACTGATGACGTAAAGCGAGGTCATCGCTTGTCAGATTTTCGATCCTAGGCGAGGCTCCGTTGCAGAGATATCGGCAAAAAACTTTTTTTTTTCCCAAAATCACCCCTTAAAGTAGAACCCCGGTCCCCCCATGAGGCGCACCTATCATAAATATTTCGACACCATTGCTCTTCCCGTTCTCCCGAAATTAATTATTTTAGTTTTTTTCTTCTCCCCCCTTTCCTGGCTGAAGGGGGGGGGGGGGGGGGGGTAAATTGTTATTAAATAAATAATTCATTGTAGGTTCTAAGCTATCTTCATATTTAATAAAATGATTTTTTTGTCTTTAAGTTTAGGTTGCTTCCCTGGTTCATTTGCTTTTAATTACTTCTACTTTTCACGTTGACTTAACACGTTGACTGCCACCATATAAAGGTCATGATGGTGACCCAGAAGGCAACTACAAATAATGGGCTAAGTAGTTTTTTAAATGTTTCTTTAGTCCAAAGTAGTACAAAACAAATAAAAAATTATATTTCTTTTCTAAAAAGCAAAAAAATCACCCGTGATCCACATGGCTCACCAGTTATTCGTCAGCATGTACTTATAGCCTATAGGCCATGTGTATCACGGGGGTTCAATATTTAAACGGATTACAATCATTCATTACCCTATATGCAATTCGGTAAAACATGTCAAACATCCATTTTATATATTTTATAAGCAATAAACCCCTATGAACTGGCCAAATACCAACCTACCATACGAATTAATAGTGCAAAAATGCCTGAAAATTAAGCTGTTACTCTGCGTCGCACGCATTCGAAAACAATCGGCCGGGCTCGGCTAAAGCGACCTTGTATTATCCCGAGGCCACGATTGAAATAGGAGCTCTTTTTCTGTAGGCCCAAAGAAATAATATTGAATTTGAATAAACTGTGCATATGGAACACATGTGTTACACATGGCCTGGCGAGAATAAATGCGCATGTATCACCGGTGATCCACATGGCAGCCAACTTTATGGTGTTTCAGTCAAAGTTCTTTTTTAATTGGGTAACTATAATAAAAAAAAATAAAAATGCAGAAATACTAAAAAATGGCAATCTAAAGCAAAACAAGCCTCCACGAAGGTTTTTACTTTTAATAACGGTGTTATGCAATAGGAATAGGGAGAAGTATATGAAAAAAAAGTAAAAAATAAATAAAATCTTTAATATTAGATCATAAAATTATTATTAAATAAAACATAAACTCTTGGAATTCATTGTAAGTTCTAAGACATCTTCATATTTAACAAAATGAATGTATTTTTTTTAAGTTTATGTTCCTTCCCTGACTCAATTTGCTTTTAATTACTTCTACTTTCACGTTTACTTTATTTTATGCCTCTTCAGCCAAAGTTCCCTCTTAATTGGATAACTATAATTAAAAAAAATAATAATAATGCAGAGATACTAAAAATGGCAATTTAATGCAAAACAAATCTTCATTAATTTTTACTTTTAATATCGGTGCTATACAATGATAATAGGGAGAAGTATATGAAAAAAAAAGTAAAAAAATAAATATAATCCTTTCTATTTTAGGTAATATTTTATCGAATTATTATTTGAATTCATTGTAGGTTCTAAGCCATCTTCATATTTAATAAAATTGACGTTTTATTTTCAGGTTTAGGTTGCTTCCCTGATTCATTTGCTTTAAATTACTTCTAATTTTCACGTTTAGTTTGTTTTATGCTTTCCGTTCATCGATTTCCGAATTTGCGTTTTTTGAACGCGTGCTTTAGTTCCCTTTTTTCCTAAAGGGAAGGCGTTTCTCCTAAATAGATTTTTTTTATTTTATTTTTATATTTAAAAAGACAGTTAACAAAACTTAAATTAACTTTTATTTTCATTTTTCTACTAATTCCTTTTAGTGATAATTTTTAATGAGGATCAATAGATGAGCGATCCAAATTTGCATATATATGCTTAACGAGTAAACGCAGGTATTTCTTAAATTTTCCGCCAGTAATGTAAAAAGTCAGATTGCAACACTGGGTAAGGGACACCAACTATTCAAAATTAAAAAAGGGTTTCTTATATGATCGATTCTGATCTTTCATAGATTTCGTAAAACGTCGATTTCTCACTTTCAAAATTGGAGCATTTTTTTCGTATAGAAATCGTACAAGAGCAGTTTATAATGACGTGTTGTGGAAGCGCATTGTTAATGTCATTTTAACAAAAGTGAAACCTACTTTAAACCTGTCGATTCCTTTCCCAGAGTCTCAATAGTCAAAGGTACCAACCAGCACAGGTATCTAATTTTGCTCTAATATTTCCATCTGTCGAGCTCGGATCGACTTCCAGTTCAGTGAAAACGAGCGTTCATTACGGAATCGTCATTAATTAATAACGTTTTCTTAACACTCGGGGTTGTTGTAGGACATTTTTTACTCGTGGGAGTGCCAAGAAGCTGAAACGGCATCGAAAAAATAAAAACTTGTTAGGTTTATTAGTTGCTTTCGATATATAGCTTTAACACTTCGGACGCAGTTATTTTTATCACATTTACTTGAAGAATTTGCCAAAATACTCCTTAAATTAGATACATTCATTTATAATGTTCTCATCTATATCCTCACCTTATCAAGACCAGTCACAATGATATTTTTAAATAATAAAACGTATGTCTGATTTTTGTTTATAATTTATTTAAACAATCAAGCATTTGATTTAATAAATATACTTCAATCCTTTTTCGCATCTGAAAATAATTTCTTCTTTACTCTTTTTTCTTCATGGTTATATTTAAAGCTTGTGGCTTTTGGTTTCAGTTTGTCTAATTTTTCTCCTTTCCAAGAAATCAATCAACGAATACCCTTCGCATACAGCTAAATCTGTAATAGTGACTACGGAATTTCTACCCAAACCACAGCTAATACATTTCGACTTTGGTCATATAATTAAGTAGATTTCTAGCTCCTCTTTGGCAGTCCGATTTTTTTTACTTAAAAACATCTAAGATATCCACATTTTAGTGCATGAACTGCTTCAGAGTATGCTGACCATCTTGTTATGCTTAGATTATTTATTGAAAGCCAAGATTAATAAATAAATTTTTTGAACAATTCCAAATGCCATAGCTACTAACTTTAATGAATGTGTAGCACATGACAAAAATTGTCATATTTATTTTCTGGCATAAAAGCACTTGAAGACCCCATATAATATTTTCCGTTCGTATTGGCAGCTTTATCATAATATTGGGATCGAATATGATCCAATGGTACACTTATATATCGTTCACCAAACTGTTTGGGAGTTTACAGTATGATTTTTGATCTTTCAAAGAGTTAAAAGTCAGTAACTAACTCCATGAGTCTCTTAGTATTTCCAATATGTAGCGAAACCCAACCTAGCATGAAAAATTAAAATATAAAATCAGCATCTGACTCTTCTTTACTCTAGCAGTCATTCCAGTATCTTTGCTCAGCTGAGGAGTCACTTTTATGACAATCTCAATTTGTTTCTTATTGGCGGCCTTGAATATCAAGTCATCCATATAAAGGACGTGACTGATTGGCATAACTGTGTTGCTCGATTTAGCTACAAAATTGATTTAGATTGGCTTGAGCGCAAAGTAGGACCAATAAAACAGAAAAAAAGTCGCCCTGGCAATTTCCTGAATGCTTCTCTCTTTCATAGTTTCCTTAGAAAATATATTATTTTGGATAGTTTATGTATATAATATTAATGTCTTTGTTCCTTTTTTTAAACTATTCTATATTACTATTATAATAATAATTATTATTCGATTTGCATGCCCTTCAACACTCCTTCTATAGGACAAAATTTACTTAAGTCTAGATGTGTTCAGCATCAGAGGGATTAAGCTCTGCTGGAACCCTTTGCGTGTTATGCGGTCCTTTTTTGATATTTCCAATCTTGGAAACTTTCGGTAAACTTCCAAAAAATTCTCAAAGTCGAAAACACGACAGCTTTCTGAATGAGCTTTTATAGGTTTTTAGTCAGCCCTAACTTCCCAATCTTCTTTGAAGGTTTTTCAGCACAACTCCAATTGATTAATTGTTTCGATGCGATCTAACTGTTACTGTCTCTTCAACTCTCGGTACATGGAAACCTTCTTTTCGAGCAGATTTTGGATACTGGTTACAAGGTTGCAACCTTGAAGAATTTGTTTTTGAAGGTGATATCTGGTCTACTATGTATCACCGTCTGGTCAGCTAAAATTGTACGTTCCCAGTAAAGTCGCAAGTCATAGTTTGTAAAGCTATTTAAGGTGGTTTATATGTGTAATAAGAAATCCGATCCTGGAATTTCCAGAAAGTCAGCTAGGTCCCGAGAAATAATCTTATATTCAGTTGCATATAAATCTTGCAGTAACGTGTTGTATGGACTCTATTGTTTTGCATCCATATCTGCACTTACCGTTCTCTATTTGGTGATCTTTGACGATGTATTTCAGGTAATTTCTTCTTGGAACCACTTGATCTTGAATTGGCAATAAAAGCCTTCGGTTTATTCCTGCTAAATTGAAAAAATGTTGGACGAAGAGAGGCTTGTATACCAAAGATGACTTTTCCTCAAATTATTATACCTCAAAAATTGAACTATGTTCGTAAGAGGATCTTCAACTGAAGATGCCTCTGGAACTGGAAGTCCTGACACAACCTCTTCTGAATTAAGTGAGCTGATTCCGCATTTTTCTAAATCCTGATTGTTTTTTTTTCTTGATTTGGCGTTATAGCTTCCAATCTCTATTGAAAGCTATAACGCCAAATCAAGAAAACATATTCAATCAGGATTTAGAAAATGCAAAAGATGTTCCATTTCCAAAGGCATCTGAGAAGGGCAGGGATAAACCTTTAGTTGACTACGACCATACTTCAATCCTTGAGGTATGATAATTTGCCAAAGCCAAGAAACATCGGTGGAACACATTTCTCAGAAAAGAATTCGGCAGATGAACTAGACGTGGATGAACTTGAATCTGGGTCTTCGTGTGATGTAGGGGCAACAATGCAAGAAACATGGGCCATCAAGAATGGAAAAAATATGAAAATGTGCATCCTGTGGACTTATGCTATTTAAATAAGGGTGATTGGTGTTTGATAAAGTTCTTCAGTCAACATTATACATAGGTCAGCTTGAAACCGTCGCGTCGGCGAAAAATAAAGCGCTAATTGTCTAAAGGAAAAACATTCCCTTGAAAAAGAAGAACACGACGTCCGAATTTATGTTTGACCAAATCGATGGAAAGGTTGATCCGCCACACTCATATCGTCGAGTTTTTAAAAATGTAAACAGACAAGTGGTCTGAGCGACAGTACAGGCAAAGCTTACAGAATTAAAAATATAAGTTGGTTCACTAAGCGCCAAATCGTCATATCAAAGGCGGGCCGAGGACGCAACGCGACGCTAAAAAAATGTAGGGGGTATTGAGGCAATAAGAGCCGAGTTTGACGCAATTTACTTCGGTCAAAGCGCTATTGGTAAACATAGAGTAAAATTTCCCGCTTAGTAAGTAATCAATGGAGGAGTTTAAATAATGAAATATGTTTTTATTAAAATTTTGAAAACTATATTTTGTGAGGTCCCAAAAAAAGATGAAAAGGTAAAGGCTTTATTCAGCATATTTAAAAAATTACGGTAGATAAGATGCATATAAAATTTGTAATAGTATATTAAGATACTAGTTTTAAAAGACCATATTTTATCGCACGAGCACGAAATTAGGAAACGACCCGCTGGCGGGAAGTTTCCTAACGTGCGAGTGCGCTAAATGTCTTTCAAAACGTGTATTTTATACTATTTTTTCTATTTTGCACGTTTTTTAATGAAAAACATTAATTTATTCAAGTCGCGATCAAAAGTTGGACGTCCATCTTGTCGCTTTTGACGTCTGTATTATTAGGAATCCCATTCAAAACGGTGTCGAAATTTTTCCTAGTGAACCTTGACATTGAACAATTTTGTTAATATCATAGTAATCACAAAAGTAGTGTTGAAAAGAGCTTCTTTTCGAAACTACTTTGCGTATCGAAAAGACTTCTTTATGTTACCAAAATAGAAAACATAATATATTATATTTTACTTCAAGAATGAAATTTAATACCTGGTGAAAAATTCTTTATTTTAATTTATTTTGGGGATGAACTACATCATAGTTTTGTAAAACTTTACAAATTATTTTGGAAAAAGTCTTGCAAAACTAATTGTCTACATTTTCTATATTTCGTTAATTTTACCACAATAACTAATTAGCACAAAATTTAAAGTAATAGACTTTTAGATAAACCTATATTTGCACCCATCTTACATTATTTTGCAAACGCACAAAATCTGATTAAAAGTTACCTTTTTTAGTTGGTAACCCAGCTGATGGAACAGCATATGAATGTATACAGCTCCTAGAAGAATTTGCAAAACTGTTTTCATTAAAATGCAAACCACACATTCTAATACGGCTATGACATTACATTGGTGTATAATTCGCATATTTGTGGGATCCTATAAATTCTAAGGCACTTTTCCAGGCTCGAGACCTGCAAGTTTTTTTTAAGACATACTCTTATTGTACTCACTATAAATCGATGTTAATAATGAACATTGATGGGAAGTAGGACAAATTTAACTTGTAAGATTTGACCCAAACATACAAGTGAAGTTAAATAAAAGCTTATAATAAACTAATACATACCTACCCTTTTGGGCACCTAAAGAGCGATATATTGTCTGCCATTCGTCTTTCACAATCAACTACTGAACAAATATTTCGACTAGACATTTTACTTAGAGATCCACAAAAACAAACCGCTATTTTTGAAATCTCACCCTATACGCCGGACCGTAAACAAATTTAAAATAAACTTAAATCACCTAGCTCTCCACTGTAGACTGGCACCAGTCTACCGGGCAGGCGGGGAGTGGCGGAGTGGAATTTGACGATGGCGCGGAGTGAATCAACTTATATTTTTAATTCTGTAAACTTTGGTACAGGCTCCTGCCTAGTTACCAAATTTATGTAAATTGGTTAAGCAGTTAATGTTTTGCTTTATTGTTTTCCTTTTTTTATCAGTTTAAACTTGTTCTTTATATTTGATAATATATTTTTCTATTTTCTTATTAATAAATTTTGTTAACAGTAAAAATTTTTATTTTTGAAGATGTTTGCTTTAAATATCTTAAGTACAGATATTATTTTCATAAATTTTGTTGCAACGCTGTGTTAATGGATATAAATAGTAAAAACCAAAGTAGTTGTAATTGACACAAAATATATTTCTTTAAATGTGTAGAGTTGAATTAAAAAAATCAAAATTTATGGGGATGATCCTCAATGCAAGATAAGTTCTAGGTAAAACCATTATTCAAAAAAAAACTTAGTATTTAAGGAAATATTAAGACAGAAACATAAAAAAATTGTTGCTCTTCACCCTTTTCACACCCTTCACTTTTTGCATGAAACATTTTTCAACGTATAAAAAAGTTTTATTTTGACAGAATGGCGAATGCTTATAGCAAAATACATTACTTCAACCTTCCAGACGCTACCTGTATCCAGTGGCGTAGCCAGGAGGAAAGAGGGAGGCAGGCATTCATCAACACCCACGTGGTGTCTACACATACAAAATTAAAATGAATAGAAAAATTATTTTTATGACACTCTGTGCTTATAACGTTTATCTATTGTGCAACTTTTTAGAAAATTATACCCATTTGCTTAAAATACCTAAAATATAATAATTAAAATTCAATGTAATAAAAACAAGTATATTATTATAAATCTGTTTTTATACGTACTGGGAAAGTGAGGCGTTTGAGCTGATTGTGTCGATATTGAACGATTTTTAAAGATAAATTTTAGAACAAATAACATCAGTGCTTTTATTACTCAAAATATTAGTTCTAAAAAACAGAGCGCTTCCTAAATGATCCCTACAAAAAAGTTGGTTACGTAGCGCATACAAGGTTTTTTACATAATTTGTTTATAATATTGGAGAAACAGCCATCACACTCAAAGTAATAAAGGCATACCCTCAAGGAGGGGTCCTATGGCCCATGCTTTGGTATCTGGTTGTTGACGATCTACTGGTATGACTGGCTGAAGCAGGCTTTGAAGTCCAAGGTTGCGCAGATGACCTAGTTATAACAATGAGAGGCAAGCATTACAACGTTCTCTCAGAACGTATGCAAAGTGCACTCAACTTTGTCAGCACATGGTGTACACAGGAAAGACTAAATGTCAACCCAAGCAAAACCGTAGTGATTACACTCACAAACAGAAGGAAGCTAACCTTAAAGCACTCACTTTGGGAGGGACAACGGTAGAGTGCCCAAAAAAGGTTAAGTATCTTGGCATCGTTCTTGACCGGAGACTAACCTGGAACCCACCCCTGGAAAAAACTATCAAAAAAGCAACGACAGCGGGCCTGTCGACGACTGTTTGGTAAAATATTGGACCTAAAACCCTCCATCATCCGGTGGTCTTATAACACTGTTGTAAAACCTATTATAACCTACGCCTGCTTAGTGTGGTGGGTAAGAACAATGGAAATACCAATATAGCGACAGCTAACAAGAGTACAAAGGTTCGCCTGTCTGACTATAACAGGGGCTATGAAAACGTGCCCCACAGCACCTCTGAAAACCCTACTTGACCTCCTTCCGCTGCACATATGCATAGAAAAGGAGGCGTGGACCAGTGCGTATAGAGTCACTTAGACACAAAAACTGAAGTCAGGAAACCTGACCGGTCACCTTAAAATTCTGAAGGGCATTCAGATAGAGGCGATGACCAAACCAACCGATACAATGGAAACAAAACTCCATTTTGATCGCTCGTTTGAAGTGGTACATGAAGAACGCCATACTACAAGGGAAAGACTAAAACAACTAAAGAGGGGATCACTTGTCTGGTACACAGATGGATCAAAGATAAAAGAAGGAGTGGAATCCGGAGTTTACGGACCTAGGTGTCGAATCTCTGCACCTTTAAGAAATACTCCCACAATCTTTCAATCAGAACTAAATGCTATCAATATAGCCATCTCTGAATCTGACAAAAAGGTATCATTTCCCGGCTAGTGTGGGATTGTCGGATGGCTGCAGATCAACTGGCAAACAGAAACAGAATCACCCTAATGTGGGTACCAGGACACGAGAGTGTGGAAGGCAAAGAAGCCGCTGACCAGCTCGCACGGAATGGTGCACAGACTGCCTTTCCGGGCCTAAACCATTCTGTGGCATCACTAGAGGACACATAATGAATGAACTCGGAGATTGGGAAAATAGGCAGAAAGAGGTACATTGGTCCAATGCACTTAGGCAGAGACAAGCCAAAAAACTCATCTGTCACTCGCCTCAATGCCCAAAAAAGCTTTTGAAGCTACAAAAAAAAATGTGATAAAACTGGTCGTAGACCTTCTCACGGGACATGGCCCCTGGAGGTACCACCTCAAGAAAATGGAAAAACCATTGACGAATGATGCAGATTCTGCTAAAGTGCTATGGCTGAAACATCAGAGCACGAATGTCAGGCACAGACTCGTCAAAGGTTGAGGCATATCGAAAATGCCCTTATGGCACTTGGAGATCTACAAAAGCTCAACCCTCGAAATATTCTGAGGTTCTCGAAACAGATAGGAATTTTCGTGTAAAATAGAAGGGTAACACAAAAGATCAATAATTGTGGTTGAGTTGTTGAAGGGCAAATCTTGCCGAGCGACCCCTCTACGTACCATACCATACCATACCATAATATATGGAAAAAGTTAACAGTGGATGAGATATATACAACTCCTACCTACAACCTCAGCCCACCCCCCCCCCCCCCCCCAACAACATCTATACCCTATAACCTAGCCCTAATAAATTTGTCACTCCATCCTTTTGATGCCACTACCCGTCAAAACCATGCTACGCCACTGCCTATATTACACTACGTCCATTTATTATGGAATAGCTGAAAAAGTATTTAATTTTTAAATGCATGTATTTTCATCAACTTTTGATCAATCTATTCCATTTTTTGATTATTAGGTAGATTTACTCTTGGACTTCTTAGTACAAAGTGGTTTGCCTTATTTTAACTCTGTTTTATATAGGGTGATGTCGAACATATCAAGGCATGTAAAATAATGTCATTTTAAAATTGGTATTTAGAAAATTCAAAGCAATAAAAATTTGATTTTATTAGCGTGTTGGTTACAGGGTTCTGTTAAGTAGTTACTGTATTAATTACAGCTCAGTGCTGTTCGTGTTACTTAAAAAAAAATAAGAATTCCAAAATCATGATATTGGCTATTAATTATTAACTGAAAACGCTTCGTTGCTAAAATGATTTCCCTTGCCTTATTAGTTAGGTACATACTACTAGGTAACTCGTAGAGAGTTACAGCGCAGTACCGTTCGTAATAAAAAAATATAATCATCTTAATGTGGCCAATTATGGACGTATCTACTTAAGAGTTGCTTCCACTCTTAAAAGTATAGGTAGTTAAGGCAATCTATACAAGGGGATCAAATAATATTTACTTAAAAATAACTCATTTATACAGGGTGATGTCGAAAATATAAAAAATTGTAAGTGAAGCAAAATTTAAAATTGAAGTTTAAAAATTTCAAAGTCTAAAAAAATTATTCTATTAGCGTGTTTGTTACATGTTTCGGTTAGGCAGTTACTGTACTAATAACAGCGCAAAACTAAGAATTTAAAGAACTAAAAGGATAAGCATGTTAATCATGCTATACAAAAGTCTCAAAACATAACAGTATAAGAATAAAAGAAATAGGCAATAACAACAAAAATAACAATTTAAAGAACTAAACGAACAACTTAATTGTACGAAAAATATAATAACGTGTATTTCTCCCACTAGCACTTATGACTGCTTGACATACTCAATATTAAATTTAGTAGCTATTGTACTGGTTGTAAATCGCTCCCTAAGTGATTTACTTTCCTAGGCAACCGATTGACAATTTGTCAAAGTTATACATTTATTGACAGCTTTTATTAATTTATTGTTTTTTTTTTAATCCCCTTGTATAGGTTGCCTTACCCTACCTGTACTTTAAACAGTCGAAATAACTCTTAAGTAGGTACGTCCATAATTGGCCCCATCACGATTTTTGTATTTTTTCTTAACACGAACGGCACTGTGCTGTAACTGGTACAGTATGTGCCTAACTAAAATAGCAAGGAAAATCACTATAGCAACAAAGCGTTATCAGTTTATACTTAATTGCCAATATCACTATTTTTGAAATTTTATTTTTTTTAAGTAACACGAACGGCACTGCGCTGTAAATAGTACAGCAACTACCTAACTGAAACCTGTAACCAAGACGCTAATAAAATAAAATTTTTATTGCTTTGAGTTTTTTAAACACCAATTTTAAAATGAGATGATTTTACATGCCTTGATATTTTCGACATCACCCTGTATAAAACAGAGCTAAAATAAGGCAAACCACTTTATACTAAGTACTCCAAGAGTAAATCTATCGAATAATCAAAAAATGGCATAGATTGATCAAAAGTTGATGAAAATACAAGCGTTTAAAATTTTAGTACTTTTTTAGCTATTCCATAATAAATGGACGTAGTGTATTAAGATCAATATTCCCAAGGAACATACGTTTCCTCGATACTACCAATACTATATTTTTTGAAGTCATATCCATAAAAATATTATTTTACCAAATTCTGTAAAACTAGTAAATTAATAATTAACCTTTTGCAATGTTGCAGTACTTAGAAGAGAATCATCCGATGGCTAAAAATCATCAGATTCCAACTTTTTCCACCCATAAGGTCCGTTTCTACTCTAGGCAGTGTGCAGACCGTGCCATGCATAAGGGCGGCAGTTTGAAGGGGCCGCATAATTAATTGTTGATAAATATATCAACGGTATAGATTTATATGAAGAAACATGTATTTTTAAAGATTTATTTCCTACGCCTGAACAGTCCCTAAGAAAATTAGATAAGATTGTGAAAACTTTTAAAAGTACACGTTTTTTTATTTGTATGTGATGTTTAATTAGAGGCGGCAATTTTTTTTGCACAAGGGGAAACGGGCCTGGCACCCATAGCTCGGACTCGTTTTCTTTTCAATCCCTTTTCAAATACCATTTTATCTGATACACTTATTTTTATTTTGCTTCGTCTTCACATTCATTAAATTTATAATGTATATGATCAACAATGCCAATCATAATATAGTCCTATTTCCGACATAACATTTTTTGCAAGCTCTAGCCTTCAGCCCACGTATATAAAAAAGTATTGATCTAGGAGTGCGTTTTAATTAATTTTTAACTGGGAGGACGAAATTTACTTGACAAATAAATATTAAATAAACAAGACAAATTCCGTACGAAATGGTGGATGCACAAATTATCAACAATACAATAGCAGGAAAATAACATCGATTTAAATCTAATTTGCTCCGCTAGTGATTAATATTAGACAACCAGACTTCCACACATTTTAAGTTCAGGCATTTGCTCATAGATGTCGCCAATAATATGGTCGAAATTCGATTTGCTATTTTTGGGAGCTCTTTAATTATGGATATACGGAATGGAAAATAGAAACTGGGTTAAATTGGAAAAATTGTGACTGATGAATGTTTGGAAAAGCTGCGCTTTCTAATTTGAATTTGCCATGGTGTCATTAACCTAATAGTGAGATAAAGTTCAAAAAATCGCTTATCAAAAAGACACTAAAAAATTGTTTAAACAAAAGTTGTGTTAGAAAAGGGTGTGATAATAACAGGTTTTTTTATTCGAATGGAATTGTTTGATTTCCTACAAAATTCTATATATAGAGCTATATAGAGCGGGGGTGTCAATAACGTCGGTCGCGACCTGTAACGATTTTTTAGTTGATTGTCAAATATTTAATCAAAAACATAATAAGTAAAAATTTTTAAATAATATCCTTTTTCACAAAAGGAACGCATCCCAAAAAATTATTCGTCATTTTTGACTTCTGCTAATTTCAATAAGGTTCGGAAAACCGTCAAAGTAGGCGTTCAGAAAATTTCATTATATTTTTTAAATTTTTCCAACAGTTTTGTCATGTATTAAAGCAAAAATTGGCAAAATCGCAGAATTTAACGAAATAATCCGTAAACGGAAAATTTAATCGCCAAAATCAATTTGCCGTATTGCCCTAAAAACGTGCCAAATCCCAAATTTTCACTCTCAGTCTTTTTTGAGAAAAATAAGAATGAAGCAACAGGTTTATGGTAAATGAATGTCGACTTTAAACGAATAAGCGTCACGTATCAGAGCGTGGCGGCTCAGGCTTATTCATTATCCAGGAAAATGTGTGCTGAACGCGCCTATAAGGATATTTTCACTTAAAAAAATTAAATGCCATTGGCTTGCTACAATTTTCAAACTTTACATACAGCGCTACCGAAGTGGTTGCCGAAAAAAATTGATTTTTTTAATAAGAGTATAAATGGCACTTAATTAATTTAAGGCAACTGTAAAATTTTTACAACGTTACAATTACTGTAAAAAATAATAAATATTGCACGAGTTTCTCTCCGAGAGTTCCGGACAGCAATAATTAAGAATTACTTTGTATATCTACAATATGAATGAATATTGGCCTGTGTATAAGTTCGACTGGCTCAGATCTTCCAAGTTTTTAACAAACATCCTGTATATCAAGATTTCTATAACCAAACGTCAGGAAAACTTAATACTACCTATCATAACAGAATTCGAGAAAAAACATCATCGTGGTTATAAATAAGAATAAAAATTACTGTTCATACTAATTGAATAATAAATATTGTTAACAATTACATTAATTAGTTCTATATGAATGAACTCAAATTATTCAATAGACCACAATTTAACGCGTTTCTGCTTATTCATTTATGGACAAGTGTAATGGAATTAATAACTAACCAACAACAGGTAATATTATTAATTAACGATCATAATTACGTTATAAAAATATCAACGCTAGTATAGATGTTTGTTAATGAGATTATTTACACAAAATAAAAAACTGATAATGCATTAATTAAGGAATTATTATAAAAGTGTAAAGTAAGAAACGACTATACCCTGAATATTTGAAAATCTCGATTATAGAAGGACTGTTCAAAATTAGGTCTAACAACCAAATAAATCATAATACACGGTGATCTTGATCTATTTCGACTTGATGGGAGCCTATACAATTTGCATCAGTCGAGCGAAAGTCAAAAAATATATTCCAGCGGACCAAATAAATTCATCTTGGTCGCCTTGATAACATCCCAGAGCGCAAAAAAATGAATACCTAATATGTGCTGTTATGTAGGGAGTTAAAACCAATCAGTACAGGTGACTATCGATTATTGATCAATATTACTTTGTTAATAATTCGGAGTAGTTATTTGTTATAATAAAAAACCATTTTCAAGAGATCGGAGATTCGGCAGATAAGGAGAATGTTGAGCATGAGATGACTTTTGAAGATTATAGTTTGAAGTTTAAGAAAAAAATATATATGTGCCTTACAATGCCTTAATGGAAACATATATGAGTGCCTAAGGAAAGAAGACACACAAAGTTCAGAGACAATAATGGTGAGTAGAATTTTGAGAAGTAACGAAAATTTATTATTAAAAAAATTACAACAAATAAGAATTATAATAAATAAGTCAATAAATTAAAAAAAAAAGTCACCGACTCTAAGTCGATAAATTCTACAAAATATACGAAAAGTGGTAAGTGAACTAGACTTTGACATATGGAAAGGCTGGATAGCCCATGCCATTCCAAAAGAAAAGGAGTATCCTATCTCACCTCGCATTTTAGTTCATCTGAACCTTGAGAGTGGCTCTAATTCTGATTACTATTGAAATACTTTTATATAATATGTACTTTTTCTATATAGAAAGTTTTATTAAGTTTTTGCGACTCCGTAAGTTTTATATGGCAAGTAAAGTAAGCCCTAAGATATTAAGGGGAACACTAAAAGTAGGGTCGTTAATATCAATTGACATTTTTTTTGAGGTAGAGATCTCTTTATGATTCAGAAAATGTCAGCTAAATTTCATCTAACATTCTACTATTAAAAAATCTAATCAACATTTTTGCTATTGAATGTGCTCCATTCTTAACAGAATGTTGAATGAAAAATCATTCATCAATCTGTTAAGTAGTAGTTTATTTAAATATTGGTTAAATTCCAAAACATCATCATATATATTTGCCATATTACACGGTATATTACTACTTCTTTGGGTTAGTGATTTACATTTTCGTCTTGTTATAGTGATATGGTTATCTGCTTTGGTAATGTGATTTAATCTCATTGTCCCCCGGAAGGAGTGAACTGGGTCACACATGTGCTTGCCTTAAATAAGTCTACATATTTAGTATTAAGTGGGTTTCAGTAGCTTGAATTCAGTCTGACATAGCTTCTGCGAACAAAGTTTAAACACCTAATATGCATTTCAATTGAAAATATTTGATAATATTCAACGATATAATACAAACAATTAAATTTTGTGCCTGGAGCAAAAAAATAATAATTTTGAGCTGTTACACCTACAAACATGCATACAAATCGAACCATTATTTTATTTTAACGGTATTAGAAAATATAATTTTTAATTAAATATGTATCAACAAAGTTATCACCGAATTTTATTTTTGTATGTCTTTCAATTGAGTTTAAAAATACTATACAAGTCAAAATAATATATTTTGAAATCTTGGAGATATTTGGAAAAGGATTATACCAATTGAAAAATGAAGAAAATTTTTTCTGCAGGCACACGTAAAATGCATTGTACTGAAATAGGCATCGAAGATATTCATATATACTCTACAAATATAATACGTCAATATCTTACCAGGCTTATGGTAGTTTTTCCGGCTAAGATTAAACTGGTGCAATCGTAACGACTCGTTTGAAAATCTCTTACTATACTGGCGCTATATTCAGAGAACATTTTTAACGCAGCAGTTTTAATGGAATATTTATGTAGATTCCGCAGATTACACAGAAAATGTACCGCATCATGCTAAACCTATTCGATATAGGTCGAGGTGATGAAATTGTATTCCGGTAAATGCTGTAGAAAAGAAAATTGCTACTATCCGTAATTACGGGATTGCGTGTACAACATGATATCTGTTAACTTCATGCAGATTCGGAAATTGCAATCTCCATTCCAACGGAACTCTTTCTGTAGTTTTTTATGCCTACACCATATCAAATATGTTAAATTTTGTAAAAATAGTTATTCAAGTAAAAGCGATGTTAAGAAATGATTTTTCCAAAAATTGATGTTAATAAATCAATAGGCATTAATTCTATTTTCGTCTTTGCTTTATAATATTCACTGACACAATCTGGAAACTTTTAGGATTTTGATTTTTATGTGGGAAAGGTTACCATAGAAATTCCATTGGCGGAGGTCCGTTCGTATATCGTGATTGGTAGTCAACATCTGGCTGGGGGATCATTCATATATTGGGATGATAAAAGGAGGATATAAATAAAGCATTCATTCAAATATCTGTTAAACTGCAAATTTGTAAAGACTTTATTGAACTCTGTAATGTATGAGTCATGGATTTATCATCGCTGATCTACTGTATCCTCTATTTTATTGGTTGTCATTTTGTGAGAAACTATTTTGAAGGAAAACAATTCATGAATTAATCTCATTGTCCTCCGGAAAAAGCGAGCGGGGTCACACATGTGAATACCTTAAATAAGCGTACATATTTAATATTAAGTTCATTTCAGGAGCTTCAACTCCAATTTTGTTTCGAGAATATGCTTGACAAGCATGTTAACATCTCTTTAGATTTTTACCGATTCCTTAATTTTTTCAAATACATACCTAGTATAGGTGTAATTGATTCTAATTATTTCGATATATCTTTTCCTTGGAGCAACAAAAATTTATTTAAAGATTGTTCGTCCTTGCTTTCCTTAACCCGTATTGGTTTTTGATGATCATTTTCGCTGGTTATTTAGTAATTAGAACTTTCTACTTTTAGCTTTCTCAAGTTTATTTAGCTTTCCGAAACGGGGTTAATTAGAGCTTTTAAAATGTAAAAAGGGATAAAAAGAAGCTCTCTAAATTATTTTGGGATAGCTAACCTTACCTTATTTTGTAAACTCTACTTTATGGCGAAAGTTATTTGTAGACATATATCACCATAATGTGCCGTATTATTTTGGTTTTAGTTGATTTTCTTTAAGGTAGCATTCATATTGACATAAGCATGAATTTATTTACGTTAAGTAGGTTAAAATGTTGCGTAATTGTTTCTAATATGGACAAGAAAGCCTTCTTTATGTGTGACATGTAGTATAACGCTCATAGGGGATTAGCTGCTTTAAATTTTGAGAAGAATATTCCGTTGGAGGCTGCACGTAGCGTTCTTTCAAATTCAACGAGGGACAAAGTACAAGAACCGGCCATTGTGACTAGCAGTGTTAGATTCGCGATAGTATATTTTTGTAAAATATCCTTGTGAGGCCAACCCACCTGACTCATTTTTGAGTCTCAGGTGGTACTTGTTGCTATTACTTTTGGTGTTATTATTTTGGTACTTGAACTTCTATAACTTGAATTTCCCAGTGTCTTCGTCAGGTGAGTTGCCATTTTGCGTTTTTTTCATGTCCTTGATTTTGTAATTCCACGTGGATAGTTGCTAATGTTTCTTTAATTTTCCTTGCAGTCGCGTTGCCTCGTCCATCCTTTGAGGCAACCTAGCAGATTGTAGCGGCGGCAGATTTTAAAAAAAAATCCTTCACGGGTAAAATAGTGATTTTCTCTTTTTTTTGTGTTGTGCCTCTAAATGCTCCTTACTTTGGGTTTAGGTGTCTTATAGGATTTTTCTAATACGCAAGAGTCTTTCTTTGATCTCGTGGTTGTTCGTTTGTGAGTGCAGAAGAGACTTTCTTCTAGCTGGACTCCACTGTATTCGATCATGTACGTTGCCTTCTGGGGGTTACCTGGAGAACTATCCACGGGATCTTGTTAAGGATTAACCGAACATCTTATCTTATACCGCCGCATACTTAAATAAAATCTAAACCTTTTTTCCTTTGCATGTATATACTTTGGCGTTTCGGACTTAATTTTCAACGCTAATTTAATTTCGGATTAACTAGAGATAACTTTAAAACTTTTTTCATAATTAAAATTAATTATTTCAATTGCATTTAGAGTATACTAACCTAAATTTCTCTAATATTTCCTTTTTTACGTGTTATTATCAAAATATTACTGGTTAATAACGTCCTAGTGGATTCAGGAAGTGTAAACGGTACTTGACCATGTTTTGGTTAACTTAGAAACTGAGTGTTGAACGTTCATTTTCATACGATTTATTCTTTTGAGGTAAAATATTATTTCATTAGACCTTATACATTCGGTTTTGGGACACCCTGTATATATGTAAAGAAAGAAAAAGATAAAAACAAGTCATAAATTGAAGTCGGGTTTTGCGAGGTGTTTTGGAGGAGATCCGAAAGCGTATCGCTCCAGAACGGGGATAGATAGTCAAAAGCCGGCGCAGTGTACGGTTTATTTTAGTGACTTCTTTTGCTTCTGTGTTTTCACATGTCCTTACAGATCAGTAAAATGAAATTTATAATATTTTTTTTTAACATAATTTGTACAAGTATTTCTTTTAATCTCATGGATAATTCATATTTGATTATTTGATGGCACAACATGTCTACAGGGTTATTCATTATATTTTTACCCCCATCTGCAGACTTAATTACAGGTAATACAAAAAAAACTTAAATTCAGAAGTTGTGTGGATTTTTATATATTATCTTTTAGAAATGTCAAAAGAAAAAAATGCCTGTCAAATGTCAAAAAACCGCATAACCTTAATTTTTTAAAATGGAACACCCTGTATATTATTGCATATTTGGACTGTGCGAAAAAGTCTAGACATATTTCATTAATAATGTCCTATACCTATCTCTAACGGTTTTTGAAATATTGACAGTTGAAAATCGACCATATACCAACTTTGACAGCTTGTAAAATCTAAACGGCTAAAGGTACAACAAAACGGTTTGCACTTTCCTATATTGGTTTTTCATAAGCTATCGTATGACACTAACTTTAGATTTAACCAGAGGTTAAAAAATCCCGGATAAATTTAAACTCTGGTCAAATAAAAAGTTAGTGTCATACGATAGCTTATAAAAACCCCAAATTAGGAAAGAGCAAACCGTTTTGTTCTATCTTTAGCCGTTTAGATTTTACAAGCTGTCAAACTTGGTAAATGGTCGATTTTCAACTGCCAATATTTCAAAAACCGTTAGATATAGGTATAGCACATTATTCATGAAATATGTCTAGACTTTTTCGCATAATCCAAATATGTAATAATATACAGGGTGTTCCATTTAAAAAAATTAAGGTTATGAGGTTTTTTGACATTTGACAGGCAATTTTTTTCTTTTGACATTTCTAAAAGATAATATATTAAAAACCATACAACTTTTGAGTTTAAGTTTTTTTTGTATTACCTGTAATTAGGGCTGCAGGTGGGTGTCAAAATATAATGAATAACCCTGTATATATTTAATGAAATCGTTTTATGCTGTGAACAACACTGCTTTAAAAGAAAACCAAAATGTATTATTTGCTGTCTTTTCGCGCAACGATTTTAATTTTAGTATGACAGAGTGTACACAAGGGCCTTGATGAATCTACTAACCATTTCCTACTCTGACGGGAGAATATCCTAGTTATAAATGTAATGATCATTCTAGAGATATCGGCCCAAATTGCAACTAAATAGCTGGGTAGCCTCCGTAATACAGGACCTCAGTACCTTCCAGCGACTGGCTAACTAAAAATAATCCCTTCAGTTTTAAATGTATTGTTACAAGTCTGGAACTACGAATTGTGGCACGGGAGATAGTAATTTAATTAAATATTATACTAATAAAGGTTATACAGCATAATTCGGTTTAGGAATTTAGATCGAGGGTTTCTTTGCCGTACTCTTTCCCCTCGTGAATTCCAGGCTGAGTCCGGCACGTTTTTCTTTAATAATTTGGCCCGTTTTCTCTAATAAATTAGGTGTGTTAGGAATCTGTGGTTTAATTTACATGACTCACCTTTCTCTCAAATTTCCCTAATTTTGTTATCGTCCTACGCATTTCGACTAAGTGAAATGGTTTAAGATATAATAATAACACAACATAAGTATTGGTCTTCTTTTTAATCTATTTTGACGATCATTGGCAAAATAAAGACAAAGCGCAACTTACCTCATTCAACTATGTTGAACTGACCGTTGAACTGACCCGGGTATGTTATACTACACTTTTTATATATAACCAGTGATTATTGGTAATCATATATCGCCTATTTGAGTTATTGCATAACAGATCAAGATAATATTTTTCACTTTAATTGAATAGTTAAGTAAACCTATTTTTTGTAAGTATATCTCTTGACGACAAATAGTAGACTGACTTATTCATTTATATTTGCAGTTTTCAATAATTATTATCTTATTTCAGGTATTACTTCAAGTGGTCATTTATTTTTAGTAGTGTTTAGAACAAATAATCCAATCATTCACCATACCTTCTTTAGATTTAGTTGCTACTGTCAGATATACATTTAAGCAACGTCTATACCATGGGTACCACAGTACATTTTTTTCCTTTCACCTACCTCTATCTGTTTCATTTATTATCTTTTAGTAGTAGTAATTAGTAAATATGGTTGATTTGAGTAAATTGGGCTTAAGAATTATTTATATATTAACGCTAATTTAATTTCACATTAACTTAAGGCAATTCTAAAGCATTTTAAAAATGAAAATTGATTGCTTCGATTACATTTAGAATAAACTAATCTAAATTTCTCAAATATTTCTTTCATTTCTTCACGTACTGTAATCAAAATATTACTAGTTAATCACGTGCTAGTGGGCTCAGGAAGTGTAAACCGTACATGATCATGTTTTGGTTAGTTTAGTAACTAATTGTTCATTGTTCATTTCCATTCGATTTATTATTTTTATATATAACTGGTGATTATTGTTAGACGTATAAGACTTATTTGACCTATTGCATAACAGATCAATTATTTTCGCACTGGTTTTGATTTACATTTGATTTACGAGTAAGTAAGCAATCTTATTTTTTTGTAAGTTTATCTCTTGGTAACAAGTTTTCTTTCGCTATAAAATATGTCACCGGTAGACTGACTTATTCATTTACATAACTCTTATAATTTTAAGCAGCATCCAGTATCGTGGGTACGACAGTACAAATATTTTTTTTTCTTATTTTAATTGGCTTGGCTACCAGTTGTAACGAGCAAACCATTCTTTCCGATTGGGAAATATATCAACTTTTCTATTCACCTACCTATCTGTTTTATACTTTTAGTACCCAAAAGGAAAGTAGTTATATCGTTTTGATTTATTTTGGTTTGAATTGATTCAACAACTGAGGGCTGTAATTGTACATTTTCTTAACTTAACTTTCTCTAATCAGAGAAAAAGAGACATAAATAAAAGTCAATTGGGATGATCTAGTGGACAAAAGATCCTTCTTCCGCCATCTACAATCATTTTATTATTAATTAAATGTGTATTGATAGTTTCTAACTTTTACTAATCACGATAGTTACTTTGAATTATTATTTTAATTATTGATTTGTAAAATATTTACCTGTTCCAAAAAAAGCTCAGTCTGGTTTAAATCGTAATAAATAACAATAACGTTTCCATATTCGCCGTCTATAGTTAGCCCATTAAAATCATGGGAACTAGAATCTATTGATTTTTAAATGACGTCAAAATGTGGATTGTTCCATTTAAAGCCGAGGACGCTAATAATAGAACTGTATATAAACAAGCTCTTAAGTTTGTTTAACTATTTTATAAATTTTAAGCTACTTAAGAGTGCTTTACGATTGTTCTTGTTCAACTGAGTGATTCATTTTAAAATCAACACTGCAATAGTTAACTTAGCCAAAGGCAACAACGTTCGGCCACCCAGATTTAGTACATACACGATACATCACAGACCTTCCTTGATAATGATGATAATATAATAATTTATGGTTTTGTAATTATGGAATTCCAGCATTGTTTATAATAATATGGCCTCTGATAGCGTAAATCGAGTTTACTTGCAAATATTCTAATGAATTAATCCAGGGCCAATTTTCAATTAATTCGGGCCCTAACCCCTAGCAAATCTTCGAGCCCCAATATGACTTCGTTCATATTTTTTTTGCTTCGATTATCAATTTCAAGCTAAAAATATTATTTGTTTACAATGCAGTTTTAATTAAGTTTGTTCTATTATTTTTAAATTGGCCTTTAATAAAAAGCATCAGTTTCTAGAAATAATGGAAAAAATTAAATAAAATAAAGATTATCTTCGTTTTAGAATTTAGATAATAAAGGTGATTAAACAATATTCTCTTTTCTCCACGATGTATTTTTCAAAAATAGATAAGTGTGCATATCAATTTTATGTTTTTCAAAATAATGAAGATTTTTGGTGTCGCCCTAGGGCCTGGTTCTCCAAAAACTTAATAACTCATAAAATAGGAAAAATATCATAAATTTGAGAAATTACTTTTTAAACAAAGGCACCATAAGTAATATAATGAAGAATAATAAATCTTTAAACATATATTGAGATTATTCATTCTTGTAATGTAAAAAAATACATGGCATTCTTTAACACTCTGAAGAATGGTTGGACTCGGGAAAACCACCTGCTCTGATTAGTTATATTTTTAGAAGCATTCACGTTCAAAATTACGAAAAATTACTTGTCCCACACTTTATTTTTTTTTTCCTTCTGTTATGGCCTCTACCATGGGTATTTAGCCAGACCGAGTTGTGTAACTATTCAGACTGCTAATTAAATCGCGTCGGAGTAGGACCCCTGTCCTTATTGCGTATACTATACTTGTTGCAGAAAAATCAATGTTAGTAAGACAGATAGCACAACAAAGGATGTCACTCTTCTCGCTCCCGAGCAGTGGAGGAGCTAAAGACATTGAAATACTGCTTCGGATCAAGAGGATTGGTTCTAAAAGTAGGGATACCATCAAACATATTATAAGGTTAAAGCTTCATGTTATTCAATCTTAAAAAATTTAACATTGGAAATTTTTGGTCTATAAAGCAGAGAATCAAGTGAAATTGGGGTGGCAACGTTATCTCTGACCAACATGTCATATAGGCTAGGTTGTCTATTCTTACATTCTAACATTACATGTACTAAACTACCGTCCTCACCACATTCACAGTCCGGAGAATCAGCGATTCCCAGCCTGTGAAGGTGCCGAGGATAGAGACAATGACCCGTTCTCATTCTAATTATAGTCGTTATATGCCGACGATCTACATACTCTAAGTCGTGGTATCAATTTATTTTCAAGATTGGTATATCTCTGACCCTTTCTTGCGGTTGAATTGAGCCAAGCCTGACTCCACTTTTCTGTATGATTACATTTTATTATTGATATGAATTCATTTTTATCTAATGCAATATTATATGGAACATTTAAAATTCTTCCCACATTGGCCAACCTGTCCGCTGTTTCATTCCCTTTTATTCCAGAGTGACCAGGAATCCAACACAATTGTATTTTGACATTGTTTTCGTTAGCCTCTAATAAGATTTGCTTTGTGAGAAAAGAAATGTGGTCAAGGTTTTTTTAGTTTCCATTACCTGCAATTTTCTTAATTGCACTTTGAGAATCACTGAATATTACTGCTCTCTCAACATTCTTTTCTAAGCATACATTTACTGCCTTATGTATTGCCACAATTTCAGCGGTACATATTTGTGTATGATTAGGTAATTTGGATGAAAAACTATATCCTAGACTTGGACAGTGCACGCCGAATCCAGCTTCCTGCTGTCTCCAGTCAACTGACGCATCAGTATAAAACTCTTCATAATTTTTCAAGTACTTATCCTTGAAATCCGCAAATTCCAGTCTAACAATTGGGTCTTGTTTCTTAAATTTTGTAGGTATGATTGGAACTGATTTCATTTGAGTGACTCTATCATACACAAAACATGGAAGAGTGTCATGCTTCTGAATTTCCTCCTCGTATTGACCAATTTCCTCCAAGGCCGGTATAAAGTAGGGCAGTTCCCGTCTGCCAAAATATCCCCTATTTTTGTTTAACTTCATTAAATCCTTGATGCCTTCGACTATAATATTATTTTCGAGATAAACGTTTTTAAGTACAAATTTTTTTGTTAACCATAATCTTCTAAATTCCAACGATGTTTCCCCGCACTCAGCCAGTAGCACATTGGTAGGTGTTGATCTCATACAGCCTATTGCAATCTGGAGAGCCTGGAATTGAATTCTATCCAATTTTTCTTTATTTTTTTTTGTCTTAGGACTCAATATTTGACACCCATATTCGAGATGGGACCTCACTATTCCCCTGTAGATGTTTAATAGAGTTTTTGGATCTGCTCCCCACCATACTCTCGATATTGATCTCATCACATTAATTCCCATCGTTGCACTGTTGCACATCTTATCAATTTGCTGGTTCCAGTTTAAAGTGTTCGTTATAATCATCCCAAGATACTTGTATTCCCTAACCCACGGTATGACCTTATTTTCGCATATTAGATCCTGAGCTGGGGCTTCATGCTTACTGGGTTGAAAAATCATGCCTGCCGATTTTGTTGAAGAAATTTTAAAATTTAATTCTAAAAATAATTCTGACAAAATTTCTAAAGTGCGATTCATATTATCAATCATCTGACCAAGATCCAGGCCTTCCATTAATAAAATTATATCATCTGCGTACTGTAAAAGTTTGACCTTTCCATTAATGCTATTATGCAACCCTTTAGTATATATGTTAATGGACTCAGAGGGGAGCCCTGTGCTAAACCCACTGAGAGATTTTTAGGTCCGACAATATGCCCACCTTTCTCCAATACATAAGTCGCCCTTCCATCCAACAATTTAAAAATCAGATTGGAGATTTCTATAGAAATTCCGGCTTCCATCAGAATATTATACAATTTAAAAATATTTACATGGTCATATGCTGCCCTAATGTCCACAAATACCGCCAATGTATGGACCCGCTTCTGAAAATGTTTTTGAATGCTTAAGGTGAGGTAGGCTAAATTCTCAATACATCCCTTCCCCTTTCTAAACCCAATTTGATATTTTGAAAAGAACTGTTTGTTTTCCAATTGCCATTCTAATCTATTTTTAATGATTATCTCTAAGGTTTTTCCTATACACGAATTAAGCGCTATGGGCCGAAAATTACTGGCTATATTACTATCTTTACTATCTTTTAAGATTGGAAAAATTAAAGTTTTCCTCCATTGGGATGGTACTTCCCTACCCCTCATACATTGTTTATATATTTCAATCAAGTTTCTTTTGCCCTTATCTGGGAGATTTTTTAACATGGAATAGTAGATATTATCTAATCCTGCCGCCGAGTCTTTTTTCTTCTCTATAGCATAGTTAAACTCTAATAGCGTCATATCCGGCTCATTGAAGCCTAACACATTTCCTAACACAAAATCCGGATCAATATTTATTTGGTTCAGATTATCTAAAATGTCCATAGCCACCTCCTCAGACGGTAAGTTATTTTTATTATTAGGGGTTTTAATTTTGTTAAACCTTCTCACAGTTTTCCATATTCTATTTACAGAAGTATTTCTGTTTAATTTTGAACAAAAATTTTGAAAATTTAGTCTTTTCTTCTGGTTTAATATTCTTTTGGTACTTGCCGTGATTTTTTTAACATTGATGAAGTTTTCCATAGTGTGTTTTTAAAATTTCTAAGAGCATCCTTCCTCTGACTTATGAGGTTATTACATTCTGCATCCCACCAAGGGGCAGGACTATGAGTTTTATTCCCCAAGTATGGTTTCTTATTCGGTATTGTTTGATCCGCAGCTACATGAACTAATGTTTCAAATCTATCATAGTTTTGCCCCTCAATATCCCTAAGCCCAATCAAAACTTTATCTTGATATGCTTGCCAATCCGCTTCCTTTAGGTTTCTTCTGATCCTATAGTTTATTTTCGTACTTACATCTGTAGATTCTATTTCAATTATTATTGGGAAGTGATCGCTATTTCCACAATCCTCTAAGACAGTCCAATTGCTGGTAGTTCCCAGCCTGGGAGAAGACATTGTTAAGTCAGGTACTGACCTGTTCTGATTAGGGGGAGTCAGTCTAGTTTCACAGCCATTATTCAAAATAACTAGATTAGGTTCCGCTAATAAGTTATATATAATAATCCCGTTTCTATTGGATAAGCCACTACCCCATAATGGGTGCTGAGCATTGAGATCCCCTAAAATTATTTTAGGATGGGGAAAAGTTCTTAAAATATTACCCAATATTGTTTGATTTACTTTAATTCCAGGTGGAATATATATATTTATTATTGTTAAATTTGATTTGCAAATTTTAATTGCCTGTATTTGTACGTTGGCAGGAAGTCCATTGTTATTACTTAATAATCTTTTAAATTCAATATTATTTTTCACGAGGAAGGCTAACCCTCCCTTCCCATCTATACGATCATTGCGCACTATCTGATATGAAGGTATGTTTAAATAATAGTTGCTTTTTAACCACGTTTCACTTAACGCCAATAAGTCTAAATTATGTGTTTGTATTAGTAATTTTAAGTTTATCATGTTGGAACATACGCTGCGTATGTTCCATTGTAAAATGTTTAGGGATTTACCAGCCATCTCCCAGGTTAGGAGACCATCCTGGAACATCACCTTCTGTGCAATTTTGGATATAATTTTTGGCTAAAATTAGGTCGGTAGCCGATAAGTTTATGATTTTTCTAATTAATTCTTTCTCAATTTTTTCTCTCTCTTGCCGTCCCATATCTTGATCCATAGATGCATTATCCCCAAAGGTTGAGTCTGGAGACAACACTTGACTGTTACCAAGACTATTACTCTTAGTTTGATAGATTGGCCCCAAATCGGGCATCCTGCCAACGGGAGGGAATAAACACTTCTTTACCTTAATAATCTACATTCGCAATTATAGGCGGCGACGACGCTTTTCTCTTTTTAAAGCTAGAAACCCTACTACTGTACGTAGGTTGGGAGTTTACTCCTTTTCTACTCTCATAGAATAACTGTCTATTTTGACTTAACGAGTTAAAGTTTGGTATTGTAGTATTTTTTTGTTTTAAATTCGGAAAATCCTCAGAGTATCTAACAAATCTCTTTTCATTGATATTTTTTTTGGTTCTAGGTAAAGCTTGATTAGCATCATAGTAGGACATATTATCTAGGGCCATATACATGCGAATTTGTTGTTGTCTAGCGTATTCCGGACACGTTTTGTTTATAGACGAGTGTTCCAGACTGTCACAATTGATACACTTTGTTCCATTGTTACAGACTGATTCATGTTTTTCTTTGTATTCACATTCACACTCACATGCACCCTTATGATCTTTCTCTCCACATTTCTGGCATTTTTTATTTCCCCTGCATTGCTTTTGAATATGCCCATAAAGTAAACAGTTGTAACACTGGGTGACAGGCATTATATAAGGTTCTACCGAGTATTCTAAGCCACAAATATAAACTGTTTTTGGTACAGTTTTGCCTTTAAAAGTCATTAGACATGTTCCTGTTTTTAAATATTCTATTTCTCCGTTTTCTTTAGTAGCTCTTCTGTTAAACCTTTTTACCTTCATTACACTAATGTAACCCTCTGTACATCTTAAAATTTCTTCTACTTCAAATTCCTTGCTAACGCCCCTGACTACCCCTTTACATAAAACATTGTGTTCTGGTATATACATTGTATATCCCTTATTTTTCAAATATTCATTATCAACAAAGTTATTTGCCGATTCAGGGCTGTTAAATTCTACCAGTATCTTGTTTTTGCCCTTCCTAAAGGGTCCCTTGATACCATCAATAGTTAAATTAAATAATTCCTTTGCTAAAGCCATTGGATGTAAATTACCTACATTATTTTCCCCTGATCCTTGCAGGACTACCTGGAAAGGACCCAGAGCATTTGTTTCATACTTAAATTTAACATAATATTTAATGGGGGGTCCCTCGGGCCCCCCAGGGGGTTCCCCCATCAATCTACCCTAACTACGCAGTAGTTTCTCGAACCTTCCTAACCTAACTTTTTTTTTTTGCGGGTCAGAAATATCGTGGTATATAAATACTATAGGAAAGATCCTACCTTAATCCCTCTAATATGTTATCAGGTTTATTATTTTCATAAAGGTTATCAAAACACAGGATATTGTTAGTATTTTAGTTAAAAGTCTAGGAGAGCACTTTTCGTCGTCCGTTCACCACAGGAGATTCGGTCGAAAAAAACCCACACTTTATTTCATAATTTAAAATCTATAAATGTCATATTGAATTAGTTATAAAATCCAGTTCGAAAGGTACTTACGTAAATAATTCTCTAGGGTTATCGGTTCTCTTTTAATAACGAGAATTATTACAGTTTTAAAATGTCATCTTCACAATTTACGATTAATAGACACACCTGAGGACACATCTTTCATTAATTACTGATTAATAAGCCATACGTTTATCATAATGGATATAGACGTTTGTTTAACTACAATTTACAGTTGTAGTTGTAGGGCTAATTAGAATAATTGATCAAACGTCACAGCACACAGTATGTAAAATAATAACTTAAATATGAGCATCACAAAATTAGTATATTAACAAACGCAACAGCTATAGAATTATTTGATTGCTAAACACAGTCATATTTGGGCTATCAAAATTACATTCTAGGCATTTCCTATAAAAAAATTCTTGAGAGGCCACTGGAATATTGTTATTTGACTGCGGAAGGACATTATAAAATTGGAGCTGTAAAGACTTTTTTGATAATTTATTTGATCTATATCTAGGTGGTCTAATTATGCTGGACGCATTTTATAACCGTGATATGTTTTTTAGTCTGAATTGATTTTAATTTTTATGAATTTTTAAGAGTTGATAAAATATGCAAAATGACATCGTCATTATTTTCGTATCTGTGATATGCTGGTCCTGGAATTCACCACCATTAATCATCCAAATAGCCCTCTTCTACGGTCTAAATATAAATAAAGCACAAGAAGATTTGTGTTTCATAAAAGCATGAAAAACAAATCAACGTTCTGGAATTAAAGTGGTCAGAAGATCAGGCTCAGATGACGTATGTTGGTGATGATCAATTGGAATTGCAAACTAAATATTACTATGAACGAACTAACAATTACAAATGGGCTAAAGCACCTCCATTACGCACCACGACACAATATTACTAATATTATTATTATTATTATTATTATTATTATTATTATTATTATTATTATTATCATTATTATTATTATTATTATTATTATCGTTATCCACGCTAACTGAGCTTTCGCTGGTAACGATTTAGCCTGATTACTAGGCTGGGGTAACCTGGCTCCGTTCAGGAATTTGCGGGTTATATGACATGTCTGAAATATAACTGCCTTGTACGCGTATTCAATGGTGTTCAGGGATAATCCGAGATCCTGAAGATTTTTAGGGAGATTCTTCGAAGTGATCCCTTCAGCCGAACTTACCAGTGGGATTGTGTCAGTGATTTAGTCTTCTGCCAGACGTTCTTCAGCTCTACTGCAAGGTTTTCGTATTTTGTGACTTTTTCTGTCTCAGTTCTTCTGACGTTATGAGATAGCGGTACAACTATGTCAATAATGGTTTCAGTCTTTTTCTCCTTATCTATGATAACGATGTACGGTCTGTTGTAGTCCACCGTTCTATCCGTTATTATGGGCCTGTCCCAATACAGTACCGCTTTATCTGTTTCCAAGACTGCTTGGTGCTGGTATTTGTAATACGATGGGCATATTTGAAGGAGCCCGTTCTTGGGATACAGCTGTTGGTGGATGATATTTGCCACTTGATTGTGACGTCCTAGGTATGCGCTATCTGCGAGTGATTTAGAGCCTGCGATGATGTGGTCTATAAATTCACCCACCGCCCTACACTTGTCCTCTACGTCGATATAAACAGTGTTTTTCATAGTTGCGAGTCCTGATGATTCTGTCCTGGATGGCCATGAAGAATCCTTCGGTTTCTGGGTAGAAGTAACCGGCGCTAAGCCATACTAGTGAGGTCGGCTTATAGACTTCTTGAAAACTTACCATATAAGGCTTGTTCCATCCTTGATTTTCCTGCCTTGAGCTTATGTCGAACTCGAAATTGCGGTGTTGTAGATTCAGTGGCGTATATCCTCGATCCTCCTGGGCTACTATTCTCATCAGACCATCTTCGGATCTTAGATTGTTGCTGTATGTTCTTCTCCTGGGTTCTGCACAAGTTGTGGATGTTCATCATACCTCGACCGCCACTTGCTCGGAAAAGGTATAGCCTCTTAACCGATGCGTTGGTGCGCAGACTTCGGAATTTGGTCATCAGTCGCCGGGATAGCCTGTCGAGTCCATTTAGGTCCGCATCAGACCACTTAAGGATACCAAAGGTATAGGTTAAGACAAGCACTGCCCAGGTGTTCACAGCGGTGATCTGGTTTTTCGATTAAAGCTTGGTGTTCAGAACCTTAGGTACTCTCTTCTTGTACTTCTCGGAGAACATATTCTTCAGATGCGTGTGGTCAATATGTTGGTTCTGAGGCATTCCTAAATACGTGTATGTATCTTCGGGATGCAAGTTCTCGATATCCTGGTATTGATCTTCTTGGATTTCCACGTCGCCCCTTTTGATGTTGATGATGGCGCATTTGTCAAGTCCAAATGGCATGTTTATGTCCCCGCTGAAGGTCTAAACGGTGTTAATTAGAGAATGCAGTCCAGTCTGGTTCTCTGCAAAGAACTTTAGGTCATCCATGTACAATAGATGGGATAAACTCCGCCCGTTCCTGATCTTAAGTCTGTACCCAATATTCGTGCTGTTCAGTAGCGTAGAAAGAGGGTTCAGAGCCAGGCAGAACTGCACAGGTGATAAAGAGTCTCCTTGAAATATACCTCTGGATATCTTGACTTTACCAGCATTGTTGTTGTTGAGAAGGATATTGGTCCGCCAGGTGCTCATGAGATGTTGGAGCACCGCTCTTACTTTCGGGGAAATCTTGTAAATCTCCGGTACCTTCATCAGCCAATCATGAAGGACCGAATCGAAGGCCTTGCGGTAGTCAATATAGCACACATTGAGATCTCTCTTCCTAGTCTGAACCTGTTTTATAATCACCGCATCTATGGAAAGTGTATGTTTGCCCCGGCTGATCCTCGTATTCAACCCTTTTGCTCTTCCTTCAGTATGTTGTTTGTCGCGCAATGTTCGTATATTCGGTTGTTCAGAAGTGACGTGAAGAGTTTGTATACTATCGACAGGCACGTGATTGGTCTATGGTTGCTCGGTATAGTGGGGTCGCCCTTCTTGAACAGCATGTAAGTGTTTCTCTCTATAAAAACTTGGGGAATTTTGAGGGATCGTCCAATGCTTTCATAAAACATCGAGCAAGGCTTGTTTATGCCGGGAGATTTTTGATCCAAAAGTTGTGCAGTCCATCTGGTCCCGGCGCTTTCCAATTGCTGATCTTCCTAATAGCCAGGGAAATATATTCTGCTGTTAAATGATCCACAGACATTTCTTCAACTTCCGATGCACTTTGTTCAGCATCTGCTATCCATTCGGACTCTCTGCTGTAGTGTACTGCTTCTGACAATTATTATTATTGTTATATTTAGCTCAACATTTCGCTGGATATTAATGCCTGATTAAGTAAACGATTCGGTTTCACTTAATCAGCTTAAAAACTTCCTTATTATGTGGCACGTTTGCAGCAAAACGGCTTGTTGAGTTATTTGTATTATTGAGTTTTGCAGATGAAGTTTTCTTGAAAAATTTTACTTAGGATTCCTTCCACTGAAATGACGATTGGGGGGAGTATTGCAATTGTTCTTAGGTTGTGTTCTTCAAATCATACGCCAGGTTTTCGTACTTGGAGACCTTTTCTTCTTTTGTTTTCTGAATATTATGCGAAAGGGGGACAACGATGTAAATTATAATTCCCGATTTTTCCTTTTTTGTTTATGAGAACTATTTCTGCTCTATTAAAGTCAACCGTTCGGTACGTAGTACAGAACCACAACCGTCGATTCCATCACGGGTTGAGGGTTGTATTTGTAGTAGGGTGGGACTGTTTTGTCTATGAGTTTGTACTTAATAGCCAGTTCTTGGTGAATATTATTAGTACAATTATTATTATTATTATTATTATTATTATTATTATTATTTTTATTTATATTATTATTGCTTTTTTTTCTTTAATTTACAGTAAGGAAAAATTGCCGACATACAATTCTACCTACTTTTCATCAAGAACACAGATGCTTGTGACTGATATTCGTGCTTTTATCAGTCTTTTATTCCTCCAGTAATATTTAAATCCAACCAGGAGGATCTTAGATTATTATAGGCTGCAGATTGGACTGGAAGAGATATTTTCAGATGTACAATATCCATGCACTTACTAGTTTGCTTACGATTTAATTATGCCTCCACTAAGAAAGACCGGATGCAAAATAGTGTAAACTTGCAGCTTTTGAAAAGGTCTTCAAAAAATGTGTTTAGCATTCAAAAACTAATGACAGCCCTGGAGAAGACTGCTCGATTGACGAAACGTTAATGCCATTTAGTGGCCGGTGCTCTTTCGGATGTATATCCTCAACAAACCTGCCAAATATCAGTTGAAAGTACAGGCTGATTCAGGGACTCACTACATGATTAATGCAGATGTGTACACAGCTTCTAAACCAGGTAAAAACAACTATCTCATCCATCGCAAGTCGTGTTTCGCTTGATATGAATCGAAATATGACTATGAACTATTGGTATTCCTCCCATAAGTTATTGGAAGAGCTTCAAGAATGCGGTTTAACCTACGTGGGAACATTTAAAAAAATAAAATAAGCCGCAGATTCCACGACACGACATTTTTTACCAGACCAAAAACGTCCTATCGATTCCTTGCCATTCGGTTTTACAGCAAAAAGTGTATATTTTACCCTACAAATGATGTCAATTAGAGAATATTTTATGGAAAATAATGGCAGTGGAAACGAAACGACCACGCCTCAATACATTGACTAGTTATCCGACATTATTATTTATAATCGCAAAGGCAAGCACACTTTGTATCAAATATGAGTTAACGTATGAGTAATTTACAGTTATTGTTTATTATTGCTCCTTAACCTTGGAAATATTCGGAATTTTTGATGCTCGGTTGGGTGTATAATACACAGATACACCGCTCAAATTTTTAGAATTATTATTTAATTGTCATTCGGATGCCAGAATATTATTTTTCAATTATTAACTATATAGGGTGATTAAAATTCGCGTTGTTTTTTTAAAACAAGAGTTCTTATGATCAATTAATAGCCTTTTAAAAAGCGTAGTAACTTACACTGGGCTCTAGCTCTAATTTGTAGCGTACTAATAAATTAATCACATAAGCACTTATAAATGGAAAGGGCTACACAATTTTAGACTATTGACTTCATTTCAATCTGAGTGCTTCATCGATACCTTATTAGCCAAAAATATAGAAAACATTTCTTTTTGGAGGAAGGAGCCGTTTTTGAGAAAGTGCGAAAAATATGTTTTGTTGTCCCTCGACTGATTTGACTGTTATTATCATCTTACTAAATTTTTGAATTTTTGTGTATATTTCCCTATAATGTATTTACCTTTCTAAGTGGAGCTTATTTTTGATCGCCAAACATCAGTGTCGCACCATCGATTGCCCCTACAAATCCCTTATGCTTATCTCCATGTACGCTCATGGTGAATTCAAACATACCATTCCGAGGATGTTTTAGTTGCACCAAGTTTTAAAAAAATTGATGATAGGTTTTCCAAATTCTAAGCAAAAATCTGTATTATAGTTTCATTTTTAAAGCGCGTTATGATATAATATGCATATTATCTTTAAAAAAAACCAATAAATCACGCTCACGCTTCGGGATCGCAACTAAATAACAATACTTAGAATGTAATATGTCAGCGGAGGTCATCATTCTATAGATTATTCCGAATAAAAAAAATATATATTAATAAGCGCGGACATATTAAACCGTTATAAATAAGAGATAAGCACATTGTATGAAAGGGCGTAATTGAATTATTATAATTTACTAAACACGAATTTATGACACGCCAGAATAATCTTGAGATAATAGAAAAATTGCATCTCTGTTTATGTACTTATTCAATTATCTTTTGGAATAGATAAATAAATATTACAAACAAATAGTGAGTAATGGCAATGCATCGATTGCAGCTGGGTTTAGTCAATAATCCTTAAGTTAAGCCTCACTTCGTGGGTGTGGATCGATCTTTACGGGAAGATGTTGCATTGGTTACTACCAATAAAGCAGCCTCTATAAAATAATTTCTTTCATGGATCATCCATGTGAAAAATTTCACTTATTCCAAAGAGACCTAATCCAACCACAGTGGGTCATCTTCGTCCTAATAACGTAAACAAAATATTAAAAATAGAGTACACATGCAACTAAATAATAATGCAGTACCCATTATTGATTAGACAGAAAATTAGGTCATAGCGTGCGATATTCATTTAAAGGCATTTCAAATAGTGCCCATCAAGAATCAATTAGCGTTTCGGAATGGTTTGATTCTGATCTAAACAGATATAGTTGATATCACCCATACTTTTTGACATTACCATAGTCTACAGATATCTGTACATTATCTGACTTCTTCTAGCTAAACATAAATTGTATAGCATATTACTGAAAATGTCCTTCAATAGTTTAATAACTGCTTTAACAAATCGCCACCACTTTTGCGGAATAAATTGGGCTCATTGCTGTTCGTTTGAGATGATTGAATTGAAAATGACATTTGCTGCAACTATACCTACCTGTGCTTTCGGACCCGCAGATTTCAAAAATGAGCATAGTTTACTCGGGAAACGATTAGTTTTCGAGATATGATTTTTTTTATAAGTGGCGATAACAACGAACAACCTGAAGATCATCTCAGCGTACAACAAGCCAAATCAAGTTCTCGACGAAAACGAACTAGAAAGACACTGCTCAGCTCAACCATCCCAAGAAGCTGCTCTCAACCATCCCAAGAAGCTGCTCATAGGGGACCTAAACACCAAGCATACCTCGTGGAACAACAGGATAGGAACGCGACTCGGAAACTGGATCGACAGGAACGACGCCAACCTCATAATTCCGGACAGCAGAAGGACAAACATTGTGCAATATCACGTAGCTGACGCCACTCCGGACATAGTAATAGCAAGAACACCGTGCTCCTAAACAACAGACCAGAAGGATCACTCTAAGCCCCGCCCCCAGTAGTTCCTCCTTGCTCCGACGCGGAACCTGGTGAAATGCTGGTTAAAGCTTTGGCCTCGTGTCATGTTTCACCCCGTCTGGTCTAAAGTCTGGCTTTTCGCCTTTATAAGTGCTATATATAAAGTGCCGACTGAGAGTGGACTTTCTAGTCTCTTGTTAATGTTCGATGGCAAGAGGCATCTATGCCACATCGACCACCATGCAGTAAATGCAGTCTGATCACCTGCCAGTAATGTTAAAAGCGATGCATCAGCCAGTCGTCGCAGCCCCTAGGGTCATGTACAACTACAGGATCGCCGACTGGACAAACTTCAAGAGAGAAATCAACGCGGAGCTATGGTTAACTTGCTACTTGGACACCCCGGCAAAGATAGAGGAAGCCATAGAAGGCACGACCAGGATAATAAGCGCCGCAAAGGAACACATTATCCCCAGGAACACAGACCTTAGAGAGAAGAAACCAACTGCGCAGGACATATCAAAGTACAACAACGAGGCCTGGAACAACAGAATCACAGCCGCAATCCGAGAAAACAACATAAGGAATCACATCAAGAAAATGAAGAGCAGCAAAAGCCTCTGGACAGTCCCCCCTACCAAATTGACGAGAGACGGCGTATAATACAGCATCACGGACAGGACAGAAACGGCGGAGGCGTTCATGGAATACTTCGCCAATATCAACAGCCAGACGGAGAATCTATCAGATTACAGGACAAGAAGAACAGTTCAGAGGACAACGGACGAAATCGAAGCGCGGCCGCTGCTGGACACGAACAGGATAATCACGAGCCCCAGGGAGCTAAGGAGGATCATAAGGAAGGCCAGACCGTACAAAGCGCCAGGACCGGACGGAATAGTCATGAAGGAAGCCAAGTTCCTACCGAATATAGCCCTTGTCCAGCTAACGTACATCATCAATGCGTCTATCAGGCTACACTACTTCCCGAGGACATGGAAGACAGCCAGGGTCATCGTCATCGCTAAACCAGGAACGGACAGGAGCCAAACCTCATCTTACAAACCCATCTTCCTGCTACCCCACCCTCGGAAAGGTCTTCGAAAGAGTGCTCTACGAAAGGATCAACGAGAAACTCCAAACACTAAGAACCATCATACCAAAGCAGTCCGGATTTCAACGAGAAAATACGACAGCCATGCAGCTTGCGAGGATAGTAAACCATGCAATGATAGGAAACAACACGAAGAAATGACAATAACGGCACTTTTGTACTTAGAAAAGGCTTATGACACCGTATGGAGCGAGGCCATGGCTACCAAGATGCACGAAGCAGGAATCACGCCGGAAAATCATGAAGACCGTCATGAGCTACCTAAAGGACAGGACAACAACAACGCTGATCAACGGGATAGAATCAGATACAAGGACAATAAGGCAAGGACTCCCTCAAGGAAGCGTGATATCGCCGACGCTGTTCAACATCTATATCAACAACGTGCCAAGGAAACAGAACAACCAGATAGCACTCTTCGTGGGCGAGGTAGCAGTCTACGCATCATCAAAGCAGCTAGTGACGGCAACAGCGAATAGAACAACACGTCAGGCAGATAGCGGAATATTTTAAGAAATGGAAGCTGAAGATAATTGAGACCAAAACGCAACTTATCAACTTCAACCAGAAGCGCAGGAGAGAAAGGACACACATCACGATCAACGGGACACGGATCGAGGACACGGACACCGTCAAGTACGTAGGAGTCACGCTGAACGCGAAACTGACATTCAAGGACCACATACAGGGCACCAGGAGAAGAGCAGGAGTAGCAGCAAGCGCAATATTCCCATACATCACGCCGCAGTCAAGACTAGACAAAGACATCAAGATCAGACTGTACCACACCTACGTCAGGCCAATAATCATGTACGCCGCGCGGATTTGGACTTGGAGCCCCGCAGCGAAAACCAACAAGGAACGGAAACTGCTACGCACAATCATGAACTACAGATGGGAGGATTTCAAGACGACGAGACAAGAGAGATGCCGGGACAAGACCGCTAGAACAGAGACTACAGGAGGCAGCGACGAAATTCTTCAGGTATACGATGAGGACGCAGGAAAATCCACAAAATGATCCACGAGGTGATGCTCTGAAAAACCACGACAAGGACTAGCCCTCCCCCGCACTCCAGGAAGGCCGAAGCCGAAAAAACAGTAAAAAGTGCAGTGTTAGGATAATCATTTGGTATTAAAATATCATGTCATTTATTTAGTTATCTTAGGTTTAGGTAGACGCTTGTTAGGTACCACCACAGATCTATATAGCTACGCAACTATATAGATCTGTGGTATCACTTTAGTCGGTAGTATTATTATATAGGTATTTATTTGTAAATATGTATATATTGTTAAGTTTGTATTAGTGTTAGGTCAAATATCAAGTGTTTTAAGGCAATTCTTTATAAATAAATAAATAAATATATAAATAAATAAACAAAAGATGTACTCCATAAACAAAAATTGAGAATGTATCTTACACTTCGTTGTTAAAATTCGTTGCAAATGTGGACATAAAATAATAATAATAATAATGGAAGAAAATATAAAAAATATTATTGAAAAACTGTACGCAGAAACTTACTTAAAAATCTTAAATGCTTCATCAAATTAATTATGCTGTTAAAATTCATTAGAAATCTGCTCATAAAACATTAATAATTGAAGAAAATATAAAAATTATTATTGAAAAACTGTACCTACACAGAAATGTACTTAAAATTCTTAAAAGTTGCATGCTTCATCATATTTATTATCCTTTTTTTAGCTTCTTTATTAATGCATAATTTCTATCAATGTCATCCATAAAAGAATATTGAGAATGTGCTTTATGCTTCGCTGTTAAAATTCATTACAAATGTGGTGATGAAATATTAATAATGGAAGGAAATATAAACATTATTATGGAAAAACCGAGGGAAAAACTGTACGCAAAAATGTACTTAAAAATCTTAGAAGTTGCATGCTTCATCATATTTATTATTCTTTTTAGCTTCTTTATTAATTCATCATTTCTATCGATGAACACCATAAAAGAATGTGCTTTATCTTTTGCTATTAAAATTCATTGTAAATTATTATGGTCATAAAATATTAATAATGGAAGAAAATATAAAAATTATTATTGAAATATTGTACGCAGAAATTTACTTAAAAATCTTAAAATATGCATGCTTCATCATATTTATTATTCTTTTTAACTTCTTTATTAATTCACCATTTGTATCAATGTCCTCCATAAAAGAATATTGAGAATGTGCCTTATATTTCGCTGTTAAATATCATTACAAATATGATCATAAAATACTAAAAATGTAAGAAAATATAAAAATTAACTGTCCGCAAAAATTTGCTTTAAAATCATACAAGTAGCATGCTTCTTCATACTTATTATTCTTTTTAGCTTCTTTATTAATGCACCGTTTGTATCAGTGTCGTCCTCGGTGTCCTCCATAAAAGGCTATTGAGAATGTGCCTTACCTTACACTACGCTGTTAAAATTCATTGCAAATGTTATCATAAAATATTAAAAACGTAAAAAAAATAAAAATTATTAATGAAAAACCGAGTGAAAAACTGTATGCAGAAATTTACTTAAAATTCTTAAAAGTAACATGCTTCATCATATTTATTATCCGTTTTAGCTTCTTTATTAATTCATCATTTGTATTAATGTACTTCATAAATGTATATTGAGAAAGTGCCTTATACTTCGCTGTTAAAATTCATTACAAATGTCGGGTCATGAAATATTAAAAACGTAAGAAAATATAAAAATTGTTATTGAAAAACTGTACGCAGAAATGTTGCGTGCTTCATTATATTTATTATTCTTTTTTAGCTTCTTTCATTGTAAATAATTATGGTCACAAAGTATTGATAATGGAAAAAATATAATTATTGTTGAAAAACTGTACCCAAAAATTTACTTAATTCATCACATGTATTATTCTTTTTAACTTCTTTATTACTTCACCTTTTGCATCAATGCACCCCTTTTTACCCTTTAACACGTTTCTATACCGTTTCAACTCTCCTTTAAGTTCACAATTTTTTCCAAAATGTATGTTAAGCAAAGATCCAACATCACCTACTTTCCTGGGACTTATTTAACGACTCTTTCGTTAATCAGAAATTCCAATGATCAGTTTTTTCAAAAATGTTGTATATTGGCAAAAAAGCCAGGCTTTTTGCCAATTTGTGTGGGTTTTTATTCTTTTCCGCGATCCAGATATAAAATAATCGTCTATTTTTATTTACGCACTATCTACAAATATTCCTAGATTAATTTTGAGCACAAAATAACCAATAAGCTTTATGAGTCATACTCATATACCAAACAACTGATAGATTATACCTTTGTATTAAGTATATGACGGTATCTGAGATTCCATCGATGACGTGTCATGTTAGTAGGTTTGTGATCCACTTGCAAATAAAGATTAGGTTGATATGTTTACGAATAGATGAGAGCAGATGCCCTTAACACCTACCAAAAGAGCCGAAGATTAGAATTAAGGACTGCAATGGGGCTTCATGAGTTTTGATGCAAAGCACTACTTTCAGGATCTAATTTCGGAGTAACTAGTGAAGTTTTGCTGCAAAATGCATTATCATTCGTTTTAAATTAAAATGTTTAATCAAATTTTGATAATAGCTTGTTCATATGTTGTATTGCTTTATGAAATTTGTTCTCTAACTCTTTCAACCTGATTTAACCAGCCCTCCGAATATAAAATATATATCCTAACTACTTTGAACTCTGATTAACCACCGCTAAATTATTCAGTGTTTTGAATATTACAGACTGACTTACACATTCAAAACACTGATTAATTTAATGAATGTTTAAAGTAACTAAAAACGAAGTTCAAACTAATGATCCTAATTATATTTCTTGTACCTACATATTGCCATGCTATATAACTCGATTCCATGAAGCAGTTGAAACGCATTAGGCATAAGTTTCCGAATTTCGTTTTGAGCGCCCCAGGTCATTGTATGCCATACAATGAAACCGTCAGATAATAGAGCGACTTTAACTCAATAATATATCGACATTGCTCAATAATATATCGGAACCTCCGATTAGAACAAAAAATCATTAATAAATATAGTCAAAAATTAACTCACCAAATAAGTTAAAAAAGCCAAGAAGTATATCGAAACTAATCAATAATTAAAATCCACAAAAACATGAAATCTCCGCGTCCCGGCTAACCTACAATTTCGACATTGTTACCGCACGATTTTGATTCGGAAAAAAACTATTTTTAAGTCCGGCAAAAACGCTGATTTAAAGTTGACGAACTGATCAGCTGTTTCTGTCGATTGTTACGTATATAAACAAATATAAGTGTTCGTTTAAAATGTTAAGTAGCACGGCTTCCGCGTCTTGTCCGATGTGACGTAGTCACGTTAAAAGTTGTGCGGTTTCCACAGTTATTTCGCTTTGAAAACTAACGCGAACCGAGGATTCGTGTGTTACGTAACGAGAATCGGGGAACTACTATGCGAACTTTCGGCCGAAATAATATCTGCCGAAGCCCCGACATGAAATTGCCCTAGATAGAGCATAGCGGAGGTACTTTCTCTTTTTGATTCCTATTTTACAAATAACGTGACCTTAAAATACAAAGGATCATAACTACATGAATACCGAAGGCAAATTTGGACAAGATAGATATATTACAGTATAGGCCGAAATTTTACAAACCTATTATATACTCAGACAGAAAACCACATACACTTTGTCTCTACAAAAAATATAAAGGCCATTGTATTATTTTAATTATTCATGTTTTGCACACGTAATTTGGGATATTTTGAATTGAGAGACTTAAAACGTCTGATCAAATATTAAATCCTAAGTTGGTCCTTTTTCACAAATCCTAAATTAAGATTCAGATTTTCACTTATTCAGTTTCAATACGCAGATGGACAGCTGCAATATTTTTTTATAATTCATATTTTAAACACTGAATTTTCACTTTAAAATCAAAATTTAGGATAGCTTAAATTTAAACTTAAAAGCCTAACTATAATTGAATTAAATTCAGAAGTTAAATCAAGAATTCATACTTTTACCTGTATTAAATTTCAACACTAACGACTGAATCTAGACTTCTTCTTCTTAGCTCGTAATTTGAAATTGTGTCCTATACATGTAAATAATAATATCAATGACAAGTTTAAAATTCATTCATAGGTACTTTAAACAGCAAATTTGGACTTCTCAATTTGGGGTAATTCTAGTTAGGAATTTTGACTTAAATGCCTGAATTTCAATTTTGAACACTTTATAATCCATAATTTAAACTTTGGTTGCATATTTTAACTTGAAATAATGAGTTCAGGCTTTCCCTTCCTTGTTCGTATGTGTTTCTTCAACTGCACAGAGAGCTCGTTGTGACATTTTTTTATAATTATTTACGTTTTAAACTTCGAATTCTTGCTTTAAAATCATAAATTAGGTGAGCCTACATTTAGACTAAGAAACCCAAATTTTAATTTAATAAAACTATGGATTCAGATGTAAAATCCAAATCACTTAAACTCTCCGAAATTCAAACTCTAATTCATGGTTCGTAGTTTGGAAAAGTGGCCTTTAAATATAAATAATAATATCGGGGTACCCTTGACATTATGATAATTTGTATTAGATATTCATACTTTAAACAGTAAGTTTATACTTTGCAATTAATCCTAATTGCTTGGTTGGGAATTTAGACTTAACCATCTGAACTGGGATTTTGAATATTTTAGCGTTGAATCTTAAACTCGTACTTCAAACTCTGGTTCCATATTTTAAATCATAAATTGACACCTGAAACATTGAATTCATGCTTTCCCTCCTGTGTTGGTATTTTTCTCATATGCCTATAAAGCACTTGTAAAAATGCAATAGTTTCTTAAATTCAAAAACACAGAAAGCTAGCTGTGATATTTTTTAAAAATCATTTTTGTTTAAAATACGGAATTCTAATTACAAAGTCGTCTTAAAAACCTAAATTATGAGTTAATGCATCTATCGATTCAGATGTTAGTTCTAAAATTCATTCTCTAAACTCTATTAAAGTTAAGCTTTAATGTCCAAATTTAGACCTTCCCTTCTTGGCACGTACTTTCACAATTTGTACTAACCTTGAAGGCACCAGGGTGTCACTATGATACTATTTATAATTCTTGCTTTAAACACCAAGTTTTGATTTTGCAATTTTGATTAGGTTAGGAGTTCAAACTCAAGAGCCTGCATTAGAATTTTAAATTGTCCTGGTGTTAACTCTTAAATTTATACTCTAAATTCAGGTTGCAGATTTCAAATCCGATTTCCCTTATGTATAGGTATTTTTCCAATGTGTGTTATATTATAGTTTCTTTAAATTGAAAGTACAGAGGCCTCGCTGTGATATTTCTTTTTATTTTATGTTTTAAGGACTGAATTCTCACTTTAAAATCATAATTTAAAAGCCCAAATTGGGCTTTAAAACTCCGGTTTTAGATATTAGATCCAAAATTCATATTTTGTTTAAACTACGGATTCACATTGTATGTCCCAAATTCGGACTTTAACTTTTCTTTGGAAATTTTCGCATTGTGCTCTTAAAATGTTTGTCCTTGATTCAAAATACTGAGGTGACACTGTGAAAGAGTTTGATATATTTCATTATTTTCATGCTAAATTTATTGGACCTTAGGAAAGCTTAAATTCAATCTTTAAACTCTGAATTCAGATTTTAAATTTTAACTTTAGTTTTAAAACATTGAATTGAGGCTGTTTCTTTTTTGGTCGTATTTTATCAATATACTCTTAAAATACAATGAATAATTTAATAATTTATTTTAAACGCCGAATTCAGTCAAAGTCATAAATTATGGAAGGTGAAAATTCAAACTTGTATGTTGTAACTCAGACTTAAAAGAATGAAACACTGGATTCATATTTTAGATATCCAAACTCAATTTTAAGTATTGAATTCAGACTTTTTATTTCACGCTGATTTCAACCTTTAAAGTTAGGAAGCATAAATTCAATCTTTAAACTTTTAATTCAGATTTTAAGTTATAAGTTTAAACCTTAAACATTGAATTCAGGCTGTTTGTTTTTAGTTCGTATTTTACCAATATACCCTTAAAATACAATGAATAATTTAGTAATTTATTTTAAACGCCGGATTCAGAATTCAAAGTCATAAATTATGGAAAGCGAAAATTTAAACTTTAATGTTCTAACTCAGACTTAAAAGAATGAAACACTGGATTCATATTTTAGATATCCAAACTCAATTTTAAGTATTGAATTCAGACTTCTTATTTCACGCTGATTTCAACCTTTAAAGTTAGTAAGCATAAATTCAATCTTTAAACTTTTAATTCAGATTTTAAGTTATAAGTTTAAACCTTAAACATTGAATTCAGGCTGTTTGTTTTTAGTTCGTATTTTACCAATATACCCTTAAAATACAATGAATAATTTAGTAATTTATTTTAAACGCCGGATTCAGAATTCAAAGTCATAAATTATGGAAAGCGAAAATTTAAACTTTAATGTTCTAACTCAGACTTAAAAGAATGAAACACTGGATTCATATTTTAAATATCCAAATTCAGTTTTAAACATTGGCTTCAGACTTTCCCTTTTACGCTGATTTCAAACTTTAAAATCGGAACTTAGGAAGCGTAAATTCAATCTTTAAACTTAGAATTCAGATTTTAAATTATTAGTTCAGACTTTAAACATTGAATTCAGGCTGTTTTTTGTTGTTCGTATTTTACCAATGAATAATTTATTAATGTAATTTAAACCTCAAATTCAGAATTCAAAGTGATAACTTATGGAAGGTGAAAATTCAAATTTCAATGTTGTAACGCAGACTTAAAAGAATAAAAGACTGGATTCATATTTTAGATATCCAAATTCAATTTTAAGTATTGGATCTAGACTTTTTCTTTCACGCTGATTTCAAACTTATTACTCATTAAATTAGGAGGCGTAAATTCAATCTTTAAACTTTGAGTTCAGATTTTAAGTTATAAGTTCAGACTTTAAACATTGAATTCATGTTGTTTTTTTATTCGTATTTTACCAATATATTCTTAAAATACAATGAATAATTTAATAATTCATTTTAAACGCAGAATTCAGAATTCAAAGTCATAAATTATGGAAGGCGTGAATTCAAACTTTAAAATCGTTTTTTACTAATATACCCTTAAAATGCAATGACTAATTTAATAATTTATTTTAAACACCGAATTCGGAATTCAAAGTCACAAATTATGGAAAGTGAAAATTCAAACTTTAATGTTGTAACTCAGAGACTTAAGAGAATGAAACATCGGGTTCATATTTTAAATATCCAAATTCAGTTTTAAACATTGGCTTTAGACTTTCCCTTTTACGCTGATTTCAAACTTTAAAATCGGAACTTAGGAAGCGTAAATTCAATCTTTAAATTTAGAATTCAGATTTTAAATTATTAGTTCAGACTTTAAACATTGAATTCAGGCTGTTTTTTTTGTTCGTATTTTACCAATGAATAATTTATTAATGTAATTTAAACCTCAAATTCAGAATTCAAAGTGATAACTTATGGAAGGTGAAAATTCAAATTTCAATGTTGTAAATCAGACTTAAAAGAATAAAAGACCGGATTCATATTTTAGATATCCAAATTCAATTTTAAGTATTGGATTTAGACTTTTTCTTTCACGCTGATTTCAAACTTATTACTCATTAAATTAGAAAGCATAAATTCAATCTTTAAACTTTGAGTTCAGATTTTAAGTTATAAGTTCAGACTTTAAACATTTAATTCAAGCTGTTTCTTTTTTATTCATATTTTACCAATATATCCATAAAATACAATGAATAATTTAATAATTTATTTTAAACGCCGAATTAAGAATACAAAGTCATAAATTATGGAATGTGAAAAATCAAACTCTAATGTTGTAACTCAAGCTTAAAAGAATAAAACACTGGATTCATATTTTAAATATCCAAATTCAATTTTAAACATTAAGTTCAACCTTTAAAATCTGAGTTTAGGAAGTGTGAATTCAAACTTCACAATCTTATTTTACATTTTCAGTTAATATAAGATTAATACAAGGAAAAAGTTGCCCAAAAATCATAGAGGAAGGAGCCATACTTTGGATAATCCATACTTAAAGCACTGAGTTCTGACTTTAAAGTGAATTTAAGCACGTAATTTAGGCTTAGCCTTAGTTGAATTCTTAAGCTTTTAATTTAGAGTATAAATTCTTAGTTTTGAGTTTTAAGTATTAAATTCAGGCAAATGCTTCTTTGTTCGTACTTGGTCAACGCGTCCTTAAAATGCAACTACTAATATAAAGGAATTTCTGATCCAAATGCACAGATCTCTTGCTCTTATAAAGTTTTCTAATCCATACTTTAAATATTGAATTTAGATTTTAAAGTCAAAATTCAAAAATGTGTATTTAAAATTAAAACTTGAAGTTCAGTTCATCAACTATAAATATACTTTTTAATTTCTGAACTCCTACTTTAAATATTAGGTTCACTTTGATCTCCCTTTTTTTGTACTTTAAAGAGGCCACTGAATTTAAAATGCAAGATAGTTTGAATTATAGCATTAAACTTCGAATTCATATTTAATATTCAAAATTAAAATTTAATTGTAAACATAACCCGGATTAAAATTGAAATTTTGTACTAAAGCATAGGATTCAAATTTTAAACCTTGAATTCAAGTTTCAAACTTGGTTTGAGCTAGGCTTTGAACACTTAATTAATTTCTTGTAATTTCAACGAATCTTCTATCAATTTCAAGGGGCCAACGGCTATATAAAACCACTCGCTATAGCTATGTGATTAAACCAAATTAACCAAAAAATTTGACTAGCAAGCGTTTACACTATGGCGTTTTGTATGATGATTGTTGTATGGACTTGGAATTTTTTTTATTTAATAACAAAATATTATATTAGTTATAAAATACAATGGCAAGATGAACGAAAATCAGCCAAAATTCATTTAAAATTAGTCAAACAGCAAGACGAGAAGAAAAAAAGCCGTCCGACCATGCATATAATATGTCAATAAAAATCTCTAGATGGAATATTAGTTTGGTATTTTCAATTCACATCACATGATCTTAAAAAAGGCGCAATATGTATGTTTTCATATTTCAATGAAGCTAGGTGGATATTATTTATTATTCTCAAAAAAAACGGCAATTTTTAATTTGATTTCTTTCTTATACCTGCTGCAGCTTTGTCCAATGATTTTTTGGTGCATATTAATCCAACCTGATTGTTTTGAGGTACAACCTTTTGATTGTTGGATATTTTTTCATGTTTTTGCTCAATTGCTATAGTATGTATCAACTGAATATCAAATATCGAAATTCAAAAGCCTTTATACTACAAATTAATAGTAGATATAATGGTTTTTTATAACTTACTTTATAATTTAGAAAATCTAGTTCCGTTAAGGTCATTTGCAAGGAAGTACAACCGACTATTCAAACCATTCAGGACAAATCCAAAATATATCACAAATTCACAGGCACATATGTTAGCATACTGAATAAAAATTGCTGTTAGTTTATTGCTTATCAATTTGTTATCGATATTGGTACAACGTAAAAACTAGCGAACGTTCATACTAAACTTTTTCCTGAAATATTTTCGATAAGAGGATAGTGTTCTGTTCTGCTATTAAAATACGAATTCTGTGAAAGTACATGAAGCTACTAAAATTTAGTAAGAACACAAACGGCTTCTATAACTTTTAATTAGCTTACTTAATTGCAAGCCGTGTAGCATGAAAAAATCTTAAAATTTCCAACTCATTACTCTTAATACAGTAAAAGTTGCTCCAAATACAGAAAATAAAATTCTAAATATAGCGGATGATATCTACAATTAAAGGGAAACTGCATTGATCAGAGCCTAGGAAATTAAAGAGTTATTTTAGAGAGAGTGACCAAATAAATACTTTCGGCAGCGTTTGTTTGCTTATGAGAGTAGTAATAGTGATAGAAAAGACAAGAAGATAAATCATTGTCAGCATTCCATCTTGTATGTTAATAGGAAGATGATAATTCAATCTTCACCATAGAAAATTGGTGAAGTTGGAATCTGGAGGATATCAAAATATATCAGATTTTTTAATAGCACACAATAATTTTTAAAGCTCAGTTTGGAAAATGACTGAGCTACCCTCAAAGGGTATTTTTATTTTCACAGTTCCAGACTGGACGCGCGTTTATTGCGTTAAGTTTTGATTGGGAGGAATATAGAAAATAAAGCAGAAGTCACTGACAAAATTTTGTGGTAAATATTTCTAATTGCATTATGTAGGTTATTTTACAATTAAAATTCATAAATTAAAAAAAAAATCGTACTAACACTGTGGTATGCGACTGGCATATAAATCAGGCTTACCTCACTATTGGATATGTGATTATAAAGAACTACTTATCACACAGGTTTGAAGCATGTTGAGTACACGGCGGCGCGGCGGTGAAAACTTCAACAATGCTAGATTAAATTATGAAATAAAAGTATTTTTATATTCTGTATTTTGAAATTACTTGCATGACTCATTATGTCCTACAAAATCGGCAAAAACTGCTGCTTATCGCTTGAAAATTTTCTCCGATCCCCGCTTATTTTCCCATCTTCAAATTGTTTTAAATTATGGGGTTCGGGATGTCAACGGCTTAGTGATTAGCTCTTCAACTTATCAAATATCCTAGGCATATGTTCCGAATTTGTTAATGTTTAAGCCAAAAATGCTAGACAATCTTATGCTCAGGAGGCAACCCTGCGTGATTTTATCTTGCATCTCCCTTTTGTTCATTATTCGATTATTGTCATGTGGCATTATAGGTAAGTAGGGGAATTATTGATAAGCTATTTTTCCTAAACTAGGTTTTCTGAGCTACATAGTAGGCTGGCTAGGAGAGCATGTCGCCGCCGCCGCGTCGTCCTTGCCTACTAATAAAAGTTTAAAACATAATTAAGATAATGGCGAATTTGCATGATTAGAAGTCTCGCCTAATCCAATTGAATAGTGAATGTTAACTATTAATAATTTATGAATCTGTATCATAATAATATGCTTTCTTAAACGTAAAATACAAATAGTTACACTTTACTGCAATATTTCAGACGAAAAGTAAATCCCCAACATAGATAGATCGATAGATAGATAGATAGATATTTTTTTATTTATTCCAAAGTAACAATGTTACAAAAATAGCCCAGCACAGGCGTGGAACAATGTCTGCAATATCAATACTTATTAACATACTAAATACTAAAATACTAAATAACTTAAGTAGAACTTAACCTAGACATTTCTCAAATTGGTCATTTACCTATTACTCATTCCTGCATCGAATAAAAAGATTTGCTTATCAAAAAGTGTTTTAAAACTAATTTAAGATCATTTTCAGAGAGTTTCCTTAATCTAGTAGGAAAACTAGTGAAAATCTTGATACTGAAATGTATATTATTTTGTATATAAGTGTATTTACATTTCTCAGGCAACAAATTACTTTTGTGTCGGGTGTCATGAAGAAGTCTCTCAACTATTATCATATACAAATATAAATGACTGATAGATGTACAAACTTATTACAGTCAATATATTTTTTTAATAAATACATTTTTACAGCTTTCCATCTGTTTCATTTTATACATAGATCTAAGACACCTTATTTGTTATGCTACAAATCTATGTATATCAGACGAGTTTCCCCAAAAAATTATCCCAGAACCTATTCTAGAGTGAATATACGCAAAGCATGTAGACAATACCACAAACAATATAGCTACGCAAAGCTATATTGTTTGTGACAATACTGCCTGCTCACTGACGATATCTGAGATAACTCTAAAGCGTAACAATATTATGCAAGGCTTGTTGTCAAACAGTCTATATGGCATCTCCAGTCGAACCTCCTATCAACATAAACCCCAAGAAAGAGGATAATTTCAGCTATCACAAAACTATTTCCCTTATAAGATATGGTAAGTGGGATATTGTTTCTATTTGAAAAAAGAAGGGTTTGTGTCTTTTTTACATTCATATGCATGCCATTTGACATAAAATATTCATTCAGCGATCCAACAGCACTGTCAACCCTTTGAAGTGAAAGATCTCCGTCACTTTCAGCAAATATAAGTGTGACATCATCAGCATATAGGACCATATAATCTTTTGTAACATTTGGTAATTCATTGGAATACAGAATGTAAAAAAAATGGGCCCAGAATTGAGCCTTGTGGGACACCTCTCCTAACCTCTGTTTTCTCTGAACACACCAAATTTCCCTCCTCATCACGCTCTATAACATTTTGTGTTTTATTTGATAGATATGGACCTACCAGCCGAAGAGCAACACCTCTTACTCCATACTTTTCCAGTTTTTTAAGAAGAATCTCATGATTAACAGAATCAAAAGTCTTGGACAAGTCTACAAGCATGGCCAATGTGGTTCTATCATTATTTAAGGAATTTAAAACTTTAGACAGGTCTTGATATATTGCTTTTATTGTTGATAATTTTTTTCTAAAACCGTTCTGTTGATCTGTTAACAAGTTATTATTTTCAATAAAATATATAAGTTGATTATAAATTATTCTTTCAAAAATCTTACTTGCGTTTGACAACACCGATACTGGACGGTAATTTTTCTCATCAGACCTACTTTCCCTCGTGTACAAGGCACTGACCTGAGCGTGCTTCAAGTCATCCGGAAAAACACCATTCAAAAACATAAGATTAATTATGTGTTTTAAAGGCTGTGCAATCACTTCTGCAGCCTCTTTTAAAACTGACACCGGAATGAGATCCTCCCCTACCGAATTTTTATTTTTTAAAGCCTTTATACACCCCGTCACTTCCTCCCCACTCGCTGGACGAAAGAACACCAATGACTGACATCTAGGTATAGATCCATGCCACCAGGACACAAACTAAGAAAGTACTCAATTAAGATATTTACAATAATTGTTATGGGATCATCATATTTTCCAGCAAAGCTGTTTAATACTGATACTTTACCAAGAATTCTGTGAAATCTTTTTGACCAATGACGAAGTCGCCTTGATTTTATTTTCTGATTTCAAAGTAAAGTCAGAATTTGACATCTTTTTGGCATTTAATATAACCTTTTTCAAAATTTTAGCATAGCTATTGTACTCTTGATTAGTTACTTTGCCATGGCGGTTTTTAAAATACAATTTTCTTATTGCATTACATGAAATTTTTATTCTAGTTGTAATACAATTGTTTTTCCGTGTTTTGTTGCATTTTTTTTTTCAGGAAATATGACGTTAACTAGACATTTTATTTTATCAATAAACACGAAATATGGAGTATTTACATCATCATATGCTAATATGGGATCCCAGTCAACACCCATTATTTCATTTTTAAACCAATGTAATTTGTTTTTTGAAAATACACGTTTTTTATGGCTTGTGCATTTCTTTTTTCAATAAATAATAATAAAGCTTTATTGTCATAAATTTACAATTCAATTGACAAAGCAAAATCTTATGCTACCAACTCGAAGATATAGGCAAAAGCAACCTATTTGATAATTTTACAGTGAAGATACCTCTATACAATAAAAGTTACTTAACTATATTACATGATTTCAAAAGAATGATAGTATATCTAACTATTAATAATTGGACAACAACTACAGACATGTTAATACTAGATGAGTATAAAATAATTAAAAGAAAAAGAAAACTAAAAAAATAATAAAATTTTGTATAAAACATATTTACATGTCAGATTGGATGGGGTTAAAAAATGAACACATAAAATGAACAAACAAAATAAAAGGAACCGAAGTATTCTAAAGTAACATTTGGTCTTGATAATGCTGAAAGTTCGCCTAAAACCGGCAATTCAAGTACTCGTCCACGGTATCGAAAGCGCACACAGCCAATAGATCACGACATTTAACTCTAAACCTTTTTAAATTAGGTTCAAGTTTTATGTCCTGTGGTAAATGATTATAAAATTTAATCCCACTGTATATAAAGGACCGATGGATCATGGCAAAGTGTGGTATTGGAAGTCTGATATTGTTACCCTGACGAGTCAGATGAATGTCTTGATTGGGAGAGAACTTCGACAGGTGCTTTTTTATCAAGCATACAGTTTCAAGAACATACAGACAAGGGAGCGTCAGTATACTGTTTTGTATAAAAAGTGGTCTGCAACTGGTTCCTGGAGGGACCTGGCACGGAAAACGAAGTGCTCTCTTTTGCATAACGAAAACCTGCCGAAACAAACATTTTGTGCATGCTCCCCAAAACGGCAAGCCGTACCGAAGGTGTGACTCCACCAGCGCAAAGTATGTAGATCTGGCTATTTGTCTGCCCAGCTCCAAGGAAGTGATTCGCACGCAGTATGCGCCAGACGTAAGTTTCCTTGTAAGTTGCGAAATGTGGCAATCAAACTTTAAGTTTGAATCAATACTGAGACCTAAAAACTTAACGCTAGAGGTACTATCTATCCACTATATGGTGTCCAATGGCAATCCCTCGAAGTGTAAGATTCTTAAACGTAACAATGTGGGTCTTGAAGATATTGAAACATAAACGATTAGCATTACACCATGTCATCACCTTCGAGAGGTCAGAATTAATTCGGGAGCTGAGCCTCCAAAAATCACTGTCTTTCCACAGAATTGTGGTGTCATCTGCAAAAACAGTGAAAGAGCCCGTAATGTCGAGTCGCATCAGATCGTTGATGTATAGCAAAAATAGGATGGGTCCCAAAACTGACCCCTGGGACACTCCACAAGTTATAGGTATCGCACTAGATGCATCCTCCCCCACAGAAACAGACTGAGTACGAGTCGACAGGTATGATCTTATCCACTCCAGCACCACCCCCCTAAAGCCGCAGACAGAAAGCTTCCTCAGCAGTATTTCATGACTTACGCAGTCGAATGCTTTCGACAAGTCACAAAACACTGCCGCAGACGCCTCACCCCCGCCCAGACAGTTGCTCCAGGAAAAAGAAAACAGTGTCATTGGCCTCTAAGAAATTGACCATCCGTTTTTTAACAAGCTGTTCTATCACTTTAGAGATGGTAGACAAGAGTGAAACTGGACGAAAGTTAGAAGGATCACTAAAGTCGCCTCTCTTGTGAACGGGAATTATCCTTGCGGACTTTAAACAGTCTGGAAAATATCCTGATTCGAAAGAGGAATTAATAGATTTAGCAAAGGCCACGAATGCTTCATGAGGAAGTTCCGGGAGAATCCGCAAAGACAGCTCATCTTCATCCGAGGAAGACTTATTTTTGATGACGAATAGAATGCTCCTTATCTCCTGTGGGTCCGCTGGAAATAGAAAGAAAAAGTTCGACACACGCAAATTAGACAGATATGACAAAGGATCGACGGGCGTGTTAATATCTTTGATAAGATTTGAGGCAACAGAGGAGTAGAACTCATTTAAATAATTTAGATGAAGTTTAGATTCATGATGTTTATGTCTGAAGCGACCAGCGAGCTCATTCACGATCCTCCAAGTTTCACGGTGTTTACTTCTTGCGTTATTCAACATGGAGGAGTAAAATAATTTTTTTGACCTTTTTATGACACTTTTGTAAATTTTGCGGTATGCACGATAAAGCTGCGCCAGGAATGGTTGAGAGGCAAAGTGCTTTCGAAGAGTATTAAGACACCGTAAGTTCTCTGTAGAGACACGTATACCATTTGTAATCGACCGTTTCTTAGTTTTGGGTTTGATAGTACGAAAAGGGAAAGACATATTAAACGCTTCACATATTTTTTTATAGAAGAGAGTAAGGGTGTCGCCATTTTGCTGCCAATCAATGGAGTTAGAAGTGTGTCTGAAAGAGTCAAAATTACGACGACTCATGATTCTCTTACGTACTGGTTTCTTTTTTAGGTTAGTTGATTCTATGGGAAGTTGCGCCATAACGGCATGGTGGTCTGAGAGAGCAGCATCGATGACTCTACAATTCACCTCCTCCTGTAAGTTTGAGCAGATATAGTCGATGGTCGTTGACGAATTAGCTGTGACACGGGTGGATTCGGCAACATGCATTAACAAGTTGTAGGAGCTTAGCACATTAGAAAGCACGCACGTAGCTCTACTGTCTACGTCCTCGAAATCAACGTTCAAATCGCCTGTTAAAATCAGTCGCGATCTGGTAGGGAATCCGGATAATAATAGTTCCAGTCTAACTAAAAAATTTTCTACACATGTATTCGGAGAGCGATACAAGCACACAATATATAGGTTGTACTTTTGTGAAAATACAACAGAAAACTCAAATTCTCTCTCAACCAACAACCCATCCAGTTCATCTAGGGCCTTAAAATCTAGGGCGACCAATAAGTTTTCGTTAATGAGAGTAATTGTACCTCCATTTTTGTAATTTTTGCGACAGAATTTTGAAATAACTTGATAGCCAGGTACAACAAAAGGCTCAGCATCATCAAGCCAGTGTTCAGTCAATAACACAATCTCTGGAAAATTTACTGGATCCAAGAAAACCTCAAGATTGTCAATTTTATTCCTAGCAGATTGAATGTTTAGCAGCACTAAAGTAATGCTCAAGTCATATTTCCTTAAACTAAAAAAGAACCATTGTCACGAATATTATCAGGGAAAGAATTTAAGGTTAAGTCAGCTAAGCCAACATTAGATGAATCAGTTAAGTCAACAGTATCATGCATCAAATTTATGCTCTCTGTACAATTAATGCAAGCCAATGAATTATGCTTCATTCTACAACTAGACCTGACAAAGAACGAAACATTTTTACAGAGTGACTTCTTTGATAACCTATATCTACCATTTGCAATAGTATTATCTAAAATTCTAATGGATGTGCTCCTGCACTTAATCGTCTGGTCGCAGAATGACACATATCTAAAATGTTCATAGCTGTTCGTTGTTGAATATGTCAATGAGAAAATCACATCTGTGTACCGTCCGATCGAAAATAGTTTTTTTAAGTGACGATTACTGAAATTAATAATAGAAGTCAAATTTAAATAGATAATGACACTGTCGTTAGAGTTGAAGTTAGTAGTTAGCTCCGAAATACGATTTGCCATTTGTGGTATTGAAATCCCTGGTTGACATTCTCCATAAGTTGAATATTTCTTATTGTCCAAGTGGTTTAATAGCTCCAGAACCACACCTTGGGCACTTTTGTCTCCGAACACCAGTACGTTGATCTTCTCTGTACTGACGGGAACTGATATCGACGACGATTGAACCATGGACTGATTTAAGGGTAGCGTGGTGTCTTGCCCTTGAGGAGAATCTGCGACAGACAGCTCATCATATAAAGAGCATGTGGCGTTACTGTCTTCAGAGTGCGATATTGGAAAAGTGCTTGAGAGCGTTGTTTTGAGGCTCTCCAACTCGTTTGACAAGACCTTATTTTCGTGATCAAGGGTCTCGATACTGGTGAGCATTTGAGCATTTAAAATTTTAAGTTCTGCCAGTGACTTCGACGTTATTTGCAGCATGCTTCTATTAGCCTCATATTTTCCCTCGATATTGCGTAATTCGGCTAAGCTTGCCTCAACCTCCTGTAAGTAGTTGGAGGTTTGAGAGGCAATATCTTGGAAGAAGTTACCTTGGAGGTATGTTTGTGTGTCTACCGAAGATTGGCTTTTCTGTGTGTTATGGTTGACTTTGTTTATGCTAAAATCAGCTAACTGCTTCTTTAGAAGGTTATTCTCATTGACTAACTCGCATTCCAACGATTGCGCCTCCTCAAGAAAAGTTTGATTATCTTTCCTAAGTTTGTCTATGTGGTTGGTTTTGCTACTGAGTTCCTCTCTTAGCTCTCGCAAAGTCTCGCTAAAACCTGAGATTACATCTGGATCAGATGTATTCGAACGCTCCATGCAGTCTACTGAGCACAAGACTAAATTGTCTTGAATTGTCTTAATAAATGATGATCGGACAGAGCCGTCTCAGTTACATAGGCATTAAACTCAGAGAAATTTACAAAAATATTGTCAATTATTGATATCGAGTCTCTTACCCCTCTGGTTGGAGAAAATATGGTCTGTAGAAAATTATAAGCTAGTAGTAAATCAAGAAATGCGCTTAGGTTCAAATTCCCTGTAATATTTACTTTATGCTGACTATACTTATTTCTAAACACTTCAAAGGATCCCAGCCCTCTCCTATACATAAACACAGTCAACACACCACTCGACATTGATACCCCAGCACACTCAATGTTTTCTTCATCACTTATTTCAATCAGCCAATCATCACTTTCCAACTGCAGTTGCAGTTCCTTCTTTCCAAAAATACACACCCCTCTATGCTGCATATCTCTTCCGGAGTATGAGGATATTAGTTTATATTTTATTATTTTTATACAGCCATCCTCGCCAGGTGCCATCCAATGCTCAGAGAAGCAAAGCAAATCAGGTTTCGTCTCCATTCCATCCAGAATGACCTCAAGCTAAAGTGTTTTATTTTTCAGGCATTGGATATTTTGATGTAAAACCATTATTTCTTTATTATTTATATTCTCCCTATGACTCCCCCTTAACAGTTTTGAAGTTGATGATTGCTAATGGTTCTACTGAATATAACGAATTTTTGTTTTTCATTATTCAATACATGAGTAAACGTTGGACATTTTGTGTCAAAAACAGAGTGCCCAAGATCTAAATTCATTTTAAATCTGTCATTTGTTAATTTGCAATTAATATATTTCTTCAAAATACTCTCACATTCATTTGTTTCATGTCCTTTGCTTGAACATTTACCACAGACTTTTTCTTTTATACAGTTATTTGCTATATGTCTGTAAACATGACATTTGAAACATCTCATCACTCCAACATACTCGAACGATCGACATGCTCTCGAAGCTATGTACAGCCTTCCATCTCCAGCACTTTCATACCTCCCAAATGTCTGTGCATCATACACTACAATGGCCATATAGAACTTGGCCATCTTCATTATTACTACTACTTTCAGTTGACTGTTACCAAATATATGGCTATTTTGTTGTTTCAGCTGTCTATGTGCACCTCTTCTGCGTATTGTGTCTCCATATCAACAATTTTAATTCATGGATTCTTTTTTGCCGTAATCGATGCAAAGTAATCCTTTCCCATCTTCAGCTCAAGATTTCTTTTTAATTTATCTGCGTCCCTGTCATCGCGACATTTTATCACTACTGCCCTGTCTTTGGCGTCTATGATCACTCTTATACCTATTCCCAGACGTGCTGGCTCCATATTCTGATCGATTTTCTCTTTTGAAACCTTATTATCACAAACACTTGACGGTTTTACCACCACTATGCCCTCACTCATTGTGGCTGAATAACTCTTTCTTGCTCCATTATATCCATTTTCACTTTTACCAAGTATATGCTGATTTATTTTTAACTTTATTTCTTCTACTACTTTCAAACAACTGCATCTGCGACATCATTCCCGACGTGACAACACCGCAACTACCAACTACGGCTTTGGCGAAAACACAGTCCGGTGCAGTTTTAAAGCATTGTTATTTTCTGACAAATATCCACAATTCGTCGTTTTTGAAGTTAAAAGTTCTTTAGGCGCGTTTTGCGTTTTTTCCTTGGGACTGAATTCAGTAAAGCCATCACGCGTCACGCATCACGCGTCACGCGTCACGCTTGGAGCCGTCATGCTCGGATATGTATGGCATGTTCCCGTATAGGTAGAGGGCTGAAATTTTCAGGGGATGTAGCCGGGCTAAAAAGAAGATCCTGAACAAAAACGGGATCCCGTACCCAACCCCCTCCCCTCGTTTGGCAAGGGGGGGGGGAGGAAAAACTCAAATAATTGATTTCGGGAGAACGGGAAATTTGTATGATAGGTGCGCCCCGTGGGGAGCCACCTTAGACCATACAGGGGGAACCGGGGTTCTAATTTAAGGGGGGATTTTGGGGGAAAAACCGTTTTTCGCCCGTGTCTCTGCAACGAAGGCTCGGATCGAAATTCTGACAAACGATGATCCCGCTTGTTGAAGTTATCACTTCTATCGTGTGGTCTTAAGCACACATAATTTTTTTTCACTGTTCCTTTACATTCAGACGTTATATTAAAGCACCAAGCACGTTTATTAGACAACAAAGCGAATTAAAACTTTTACTTTGTCCTTCAAAATTCACAAATTTTATGGCGGAACAACAGGTGATCCAACACTCATATTTCACATACATTTTACATATTAGTGTTAATGACAAAATATATATAAGAAACCCCCTATTAGGGGTAGGTACACTCAAATTGAGGACCAATGGTCGAGTTAAAGATTTTTTTTATATATTAACTTTTTGATTTAAAACAACATATAGCTACTTTACTAATTTTTGGTATGTTATTTTTTTTGAATGCAAACCGTTTATTGATACGATTTATAAAAAAATATTGCTAATATGTTTCGGAAGAAACACAGATTTTTAAAATTGTTTGAGCTGGATTTGTCGGATATTTATTTTGAATTTATTTTGCATATATTCATTATAAGAAAGCTTTGTAAGAAACCAAGTTTTTAAGGTTAGTCATCTTACGTGATGAGATCAACTGGCTGGTTCTTTTTCCGAAGGTTTAGGAGAAAAATAACGGCATTGTAGAACAGATATTTTTATTATCCGATATAAATATATTAAGTTAAATTAAGAATGCAATATCAATAAAACATATTCGCTACCATGTATGTTCACGCTGATAAAAAAATCGAATTTATTCCGATCAGTATCTTTTTGTTATTGTTATTGCATGCGTGGTTCGCTAACCATGTTAACATCATCAAGAGATTCTACTTTCTTTCCTTTTTTCATCAGCTCCTTTTTTCTGTTGGCTTTTCCTGCGATTGATTTAAGTGTTTTAAACAATATTTCTGAAAGTGTATCATTTATCTCGTCTATGATCTAGGTCTTGATCTAGCTGTTCCTTTATTTTCTTGTCATATCTATGCTTGGTTCATTTTAATTTGTTTATACCTAGTTGTAATTTATTTAACTACATTCACTTTTCCGGTTCAAATATTCTTGTTTGGGACTGGTCGCGGGAGTGTGAATAAATTTTAAATATTTCGTTTTCTTGGCATGAACTCATTTTGATTAATAAAACTATTGATTTTCACACCTATTTCACCTCTATCTACTGGGAATGTAAGGAATCTGGTCTATCAACTGCATAGATTATTCAGGAAACTTTGTTCGGAAAAACACCACGTCACTAAAAATCGACCAAATGAGAGCACTGGACGCATTCCGTTTCGACTTCGATCGGCAGTCAAATCGATCGGTTCGTCATTTGCAGTATCTCCTCGTTCCATCATCCATTTGGCGACCATTGTGCAAATAATTAAAATCAATCTCCATCGCTTCGCTCGCCAATATCAAATCAATTTTCTGACAGGAGGCGTCATCTCGATATCGGCAAGTCATCAATACCGACCCGTAATTATTTATTGGCTCTGATATAATTGGCTGAACATCTAGCGTAATGGCGGGTAGTTGGTGCGGTTTTTGCCTTTTTGCATTTTCTTATTATGTACGAATATAACAATTAATTGCTGAGGTATTTATTATGGCATAATGACGCTGCTTTTAATCCTTTATTATTAAATTTTGTTTTTATTTTGCTTATTAGCCGACATGTTATTGGCTAAATAGGCTTTCAAAATATCATTTATTTTTGCAATATTCAATATTGATATTTTTGCATTAATGCAACTAGTGCAAGTAATTTAATATTGACGTGCTGAATTAATTAATTTTTGATCTTATTAAATATCCTAGTAGATGGAGTTTTAGCTGAATGCTTATACTTTATTATGTTATATTTAGACTAGGCAATCGTCAATAATACGAGACCCCTTAAGAATAAGCAAAAATGTTTTTTTCCAATTTGTATATGATAATGCTGACTTTAATACGCAAACACTTGACGGTTCTCAGACGTTCCACGCTATGGGTGGCATCCAGTGCATCACCCCTACGAGCGCGATATATCCTGCCCATTGCCAGATCAACCAAAAAGCCTTTCTGCTGCTGAAGTTGGGACGTTTGATGCCGTCCCCTTACGACCATTTGAGGAAAGACAAGAATCGAGTTTGTCAAATGTCAAAATTGTGAATGCTGATAAAATTAAAAGCCTATTAAAACAAGCTTTGCCGTCAAGTTCTGATTTATTGTGGTTGCTTGGCAAACATTCTGATAATCTTGGAATACCTGGTTAGAGTGGCTTTATGGAAGAAATGACGAATCACCTCCCTTATCAGAAAACATTTATCAAATGTTTGCCATTTATTAATTTTCCGGCTAGCAAATATGACACAGTGTACACATCCCTCGCTTTTGCAGCTGAAGAATGCCGCAAATTGAAGCAAAAAACCTGTTTTGTGACTTATGATCAGCCCTTCTACATGAAAGCGCAAGACATCCTCCATCCACAAATAGTGCTGATAATGCCGTGTTAAATAACGTGATTTTAAGGCTCGGTGGTTTCCATCTCCTGATGTCCTTGTTAGGAGCAGTGGAATACATTATGACAGAAAGTGGTTTAAAAGTATTGTTCAACATGGTATATGCCTTAAATTCTATAGAAAAAATGATGGCAGGCCACGCGTACTCCCGAGCACTTAAGGCACATTTTATGGCGTATCTTTCACTGGCTGACATCAATTTGCCTTCAATAGAATTTTCACCAGACTCAAGGGCTTATTTAGAAAACTTCTTGTTGAATTTAGATAGAGCAGTGATTTTAAAAGTGGACGAAGAAGAAATGTTTTAAGAATTGTTCCAGAAATTTGAAGAATGTTTTGTAACGGAATATATGTTAAACATATGTTATCAAATATTAGTCTATTCCGCTCCATTAATTCTACCTATTTATCAATGGTTTTCAATGCTCGGTATAATGATCGGCAGTGACATCTATCTGTGAATGGATATATTTTGCACAATTAACTTTAAGGAGAACAGGTACGCAGATTTGTATCTTTAATTTATGGATTTGTGTCGATGCAGATCGCTTGATTTTGGGAATGCCATCTGTTCGGAAACGGGCTTATCTCGTGTAGTAGGTACTTGAAGAACGTAGAGTGTTGTTCAAGGCCTGTAATCTACGATAGATTGCTACATTTAGCGTGTGTTGAATGTTTCCTTAGTTTGTCGCCGGGTTTCTTACAACGGTTGTCATGTGTTTTAAATTGCCCAATCCAAAGCCATTGAATTTAAATAGGTAGAACGTACAAATTTTGAAAGGAAGGTCATATCATCTTGGTTTAAACGTTCGACGCGATAAGTGATAAATTTTTTGATCTTAAGATATTCTATTCATCCTGCATATTTTTCAATAGTCTTTTCATATTTTAAATACAGAATTGATAACTGTTTTTGAATCGGTTAATCATATTTCACTAAAGTAAAGAATTTAGCATTTTTATATTGCACTTTCGAGTGTTTGACGATTTCAACAATCTTAATTTTTTATGGTGACCTTTATGTTTGAATGCCGTTTTTTTGGTGAATAATAATTGCGTATCTTATCGGTCAAATTCGCGTAATTTGATAATGGTTTAATCCAAATATATAGGGAATGTAATTATTTCATCGTTTAGTGGTCATACATATGATTTTACATATTTTCATTTAAATTGAACAGTATTAACTGGAAAATGCTCAAAGCGAATTTTATATGTTCCTGTAAAAGGTAGTTAATTGAATTTGAGTAGAATTTCGCTGAATTTTCCTTAGTAGTATTGTTGGCCATAGTTTTTCAGGCTTATTTCATTAATCTTTCAGTTGATTTGTAACATCAAACTATAAATATTATCGCTTATCGTGTCACGTTTGATCAATGATGTACCGGCATTGATTTGCATATGAAAGAGGTGTGTGTGTGTGTAAATTTACCTGGTTTATTTTTCTTTATCGTTTACCTAAATTCCTATCTCAAAGCGAGATAGTGATTATCTTATCTCTATCTTTAATTAATGGAGACGTCAAATTATTGTTTATGTGCCAAGGGCCATATTTATAATTTAAGTAAAGAAATTACTTATCTGGAGTCATTAGACTTGTTTTAAGAGAGGTTATACCTCGTTTTTTCTATTTTCTATAAAAATCTAGTTATGTTCTATTTGAAGTTGCCGAGAGCCACTGTTTGGACAAGTTTCCTCATTATCTTTAAAATTTTTAATTTCAATCATAATTTCTTTTGAATTTCATATCTCAAAGTAAAGAAGAGAGATATCTTGAATAACAGTAATTATTTACAATTTTGCTGAACTTTATAATTTAAGTTCTGATTATATCTACTGTAACCAGTAGATTTTCAAGTTTTCAACCTCCTATGTCAAACTGAGGTCCACAGGATACTCCCCTGAATAATTAGTTAATAAGCAGTATTAGTTGGTTTAAGACCGATATATTATTATTTTTATGTAACAATCTTGGGGAGAGCGTCTGACGCAACGAAGACACCACTTACAGCTTTGCCGTGCGAACAAGTAGGAGTCCCAACTAGGATTATCTGTAAGACCTGGACACGCCTATAGCGGGTGAGCTTAGGTACAGGTAGTAGAGGTTTCCAGTGAAGATCCTAACCAATCGCATGGTTTTAAATAGCTGAACGAAGTTATCGTATGGTTACAGATAATTGAAGGAAATAGGTAATCTTTCTTAAAAAAAAGATCGTCTGCTTAGACCAAACTTGTTATAATAATAAAATTTATTCATTGTTCACATTACTAGTCAATTTAGTCATTAAAGTCATTTAAACTTCATTAACTATATTATAAGTTGTATTTACATCCGATTATATGCATTTCAACATTTTTTAAGAAGAAAACCTCATCATTGATAATTGTAAATTAGTTGTTAAATGCAACCATGAAAAGCGTTGGTGGCCTAACTCGTGGAAGAGGAGTGACACAGAGCATCCTAACAACTTGGACCCTGGGGACTGTTGTGTGTATATGATTCTGTCTAACAATAATTTGTTAAAGGTGCCTATGAATCGTCAGAGCAACATGTTGAACTTAGAAGATCAAGGGTCACCCGTGACAGTCAAGATGTGCTGAAAATGCTGACCTGACTTAATCAAAATCCACCCTTTCCAACATTTGAAAAGATGAAGTCACTCAGCACAGGAATTGTAGGTGAAAAAAAAATTAACTGTCACATGGCTCAGGAACTCGGCTCTGCGGGACTCTCAAAACGTGAAGGTTATAATTTTCAGTCCGTGAAGTTTAAGCGAAATGAAAGGTGTAACCCTCTTGATGTGAAGAAAAATGGTGTAAAAGTCGACGACGTAATAGTTCCTGTGGATCCACCTCTAGCGCAGAATATGCATTGCCAAACAATCAGAAGAGGAACTCGTAAAATTTCTGGAATTCGAGCTGTCTCCCTTCCCCCTTGCGCTTTTGAATGAGGAGGGAATAGAAACGGTGTGAAGAGCTCTCTTTACAAGACCTTTAAATAAACAGACGGTGAAATTCAACTCAAAGACTCGTTTTACATTATAGATGGCGGATTTCTTGACAGCAAAATACAACTTTCGCATCTATTTGCGCAGCTTATGTTCAATTTGTTCGGTCAAAGTACTCCACAAATAGTATTGTCGTTTTGGATGGATATCCAAACGACATCGAAAATCACAATACGAATAGAGCGGAAAGATTGCGAAGAGAAACAAAGCAGTCATCAGTTGACGTAATTTTCGTTGAGCTTATGACTCCTACTGTTGTTGCCCTGCGTTTTATTCAACAGCAGAATTAAACATCGCTTCATCGAAATGATTAAAAGGAAGTTTGAGATGGAAAATTTGTCAGTGCGACAAGGTGACGAAGACACAGACTGTCTCATCGTTAATACAACAATTAAAATGTAGAGTTGTCGCAAGACACGAGATACGAGATGTCTCGTCTCGTCTCGTCTCGTCTCGTCTCGAACAAGTTCTGTCTCGTCTCGAGGGCATTTTATCTCGAATTTCTAGACGAGACGAGACGAGATAAAATCCATCGAGACAAGCTCGAGGCGAGACGAGCCGAGATAAAAGCCTTCGAGATAAGCTCTAGACGAGACATCTCGAAAAATTTTAAAGACAAAACGATTTAAACGAATGATAATAATAATATTTTAGATTTTAATGGATTTTTGACTAGTACCGAATTCTTCCGAAGTGACAAAAACAGCATCATAGCGTGTGATGTGGGAATACGTACATGTACTAATAAATTTTGCCTACTTTGAATGTCATATAAGCGGAAATGTCAGAATTTAGGTAAACTTGACTTTTATTTAGGCTTCGGTTTGGCATTTTAATTCAAATTATGACAGAAGTCAACGTCAAAAACAGGGCCGTTCTTAGGACCTCTGCCGCCTTTGTGCAAGCATAAAAATGCCGCCCCTATATTTTAAAAAAGCATTCAGAGAAAATGCTTATCAAAGCGAAACGTCCCTTTAATTAAGCATGTTCCAGTATAGTTAGAGGGTTGAAATTTTCAGGACATGTAGCCGGGGTAAAATAAGGATCCTGAACGAAAACTGACCCCCCCGTACCCTTCACTGGTTCGACCAGACGTGGGGCAGAAGAAAACAAAAATAGACAAGGTCGAAATTATTATATTTTTATATACGGAGGCTACCTTTGACCATCTGGGGGAACCGGGGCTCTAATTTAAGGGGAGATTTTGGGGAAAAAAGGTTTTTGCCGATATTTCTGCAACCTCCTTGGATACCCAAAAATTTTCGAAAAAATGGGAAAAAAATTGAAGAAAACCTAAAAAATTATTCGGTAAGTTAGCAAAAGTATTATAAAACAAAATAAGAAAATAATAATAATATTAAAAAAAAAAGTTAGAAAAACGCGGATTTCGGTGAAAAAAGGCGAAGGAGTGCAGCTACAAGGTCGGCGATGGCAAAAATGAGAAGAAAAATGCATTATTAAAAAAATTGAAAAAATGGAAAAAATTGATAAAAACGTAAAAAAAAATTCGGAAAGTTAATAAAAGCAAGAAAAAAAGTAATAATAAAGAACGATTACTGAAGATTATTTAATCTAGTGAATTCCGAAATCTAGAATGTTGGTAATAAATGTTAAAATGTATTTTCAATAAAAACACTGGGAAGCCAGTTAGCAATAAAACTCCCAAAATAAGCAAAATAAGTATTTTTTATTCAAAGAATATCCATCCCTTTTTATGGGAACTACATATGTTTACCTTAGTACTTAGTATCTAAAATAGTATCCTTTACAAGTTATATGAGATCAAATTGTATTTACGTTATGAAAAAGCTTTTCTTGGTGAAGCTTGAAAGAAGTATAATGATGAAAAAAAGCAATCGTTATTGAAAATCAAGACAAAATTGAATTAGTAAAGCACTAGGAAATATGGTGGCTTGAATTGATGTATCAAACGTATATATCTTATCATTATAAGACATTTAACCGTGAAGAAGAGTTTAGTGATTCTTATCAGCATTTTGTAAAAAGAAAGCTAAACACTTCTACTTCTGTGGTCACAGTTTATTCCGCTTTTGCTATTTTACAAGTTATGAATGGATTGAAAAGGTAAAAAATTTGCTTCACAAAATCCGAACTACCGTGCGGGCCGGGCCGTGGGACGCCCTATATCCTTGCCAATTTTTCTTTCCTTGACGAGAGTAGAGACAGCGTTTTTTGTGAGTTCGACAACCAAAAATATACAATAAATCCATTTCTATTATATTAAACCATAAAAAACTGATTCATTGCAATGTGAATATTACGAATACTATAGAGGGTTTTAAGTTTTAAACTATGTTTCTGTGGAATGTCTTAAGTATGAAATTTAGTTTTGCATATTTCTAATATTCAAAAAGTTGAATCAGTAAAATACATTTAGTATTTTACTGGTTCCACTGGCGACCTGCGGGCGCCCGTAAGGTTCGCCGCCTTTGTCCCTGCACAACCTGCACACCCCTAAGAACGGCCCTGGTCAAAAATGAAGTCCAATTTACAACACACAAAGCAAGGGTGGCAGAATTTATTGGTGATGACTGTACGGTCATCAGCAAAAAAACTGGGAAATTCAAGGTCATGTCATAAAATTATAATGTAAATTAACCTTAATTTTTTTACCACATAATTTGAAATGCGTCAACTTGTGTGTTGTACCTACTACGTTGGGGTTTGGAACCTTCGGTAACATGCACTAAAACAGAGTTTTATCCACAATACCGAAACAGAATATTTGCACTCGACGCGCGTT